>JAGFNQ010003983.1:274052-324148 GCA_024364735.1 Boesenbergia rotunda | reverse complement strand
CCAACCAGTTATGGAGACAAAAGCAAAATAACCTGCTTCGGTTGCAACAGAAAAGGACACTTCAAACATGAATGTCCCTACAAAACGGAGGACCAATCAAAGAAAAGCAAGAAGAAGAAGGCTCTTCAAGCCACCTGGGACGAGAGTTCGGATGACTCTGACTATGAACCACCAAAGAAGACAAGCTACCTCGCGCTAATGGCAACTGGACCCGGGTCAGACTCGGAGCACGACGAAGATTCCGAATACGAGTCGAGTCAAGAGATCGGACTCTTTTCGGACGACTCGACTAAGGTATATTTAGATTCAGTTAATGAAAATTTTTTTAAGATTATTTCCATTTTAAATAAAAAATTACTTACATCTGAATCTAGGAATGACCAGCTCCTTAAGGAAAATCAAGACCTTAAGGAGCAATAATTAATACCAGAACATTAACTGAACAAACTCAAAATCAAAAGACAATTGAGCTTGAAACTGAAAACTCCACTCTAAAGGGCGAAGTCCTAAAACTTAAGGATCTACTAGCAACTTTCACAACCCGATCCAAGAACCTTGACCTCATTCTTGGATCACAAAAGGGCATGTACAATAAATCTGGGATAGGATATAAATCAGGATCAGCCCAAAGATCCTTTATCTCCTTTATCCACCCCGCAAAAATCAACGAAAAGCGTGGGTTCCGAAAGCTTACCTAACAAAGCAAGTAGGTCAGAATCAACTTTATGTCCCAAAAAGGGACATCCACTACATTAACCCTAGACATCCAGTCTACAATTTAGGGGGAAGTTCCAAATTAGTTGGCACCTCAAAGTCACCCTTTACCCGTCTGGGTACCTAGGACTAGTTTCAAAAAGTTAGTCTGCACTTGACCTACTCAGTACCAGGGTAGGGCGAGCTGATAGTACGTTAGGGAAGCTGATCTAAGGAGTCAGGTAGGGGAAGGCGTCCTCTATTTGGTCTTCTTAGCCCAGTGGAACTAGCCGAAGCTACCTCGCCACATCCTAGACTAGTTAGACCAAGGAGTTTCAATAGGTAGGTTAAAAGTACAACTTCCTTAAGCGGTTTTGCCTAGAAAGTGGTGTTGATCCAATAAGGCTTCGGCCAAAGAAACCTCTGTGCCTCGCCACGGCCTGGGAAACCAATTATGGAAGTATACTTTTAAACTGCTTCTTGTCAACCTGAATCTAACAAAAGGTCAGATTAACTTTTATAAATCAAACTCAAACTTATCTCACACAAATCATAGGATCCCTTTGATTGACAACTTAGATCAAGTGAGCTGAATAAGGACAACTAAAATCAAATTTCAAAATTCAAAATTAACAAAAATCAAATTTTAAAATTCAAATTAACAAAATCAAATTTCAAATTCAAATTAACAAAATCAAATTTCAAAATTCAAATTAACTAAAATCAAATTTCAAAATTCAAATTAACAAAATCAAATTTCAAAATTCAAATTAACAAAATCAAATTCAAAATTCAAATTAAAAATAAATTTCAAATAAATTAAAAAAATCAAATTTCAAAATTCAAATTAACAAAATCAAATTTCAAAATTCAAATTAACAAAATCAAAATTTTCAAAATTCAAATTAACAAAATCAAATTTCAAAATTCAAATTAACAAAATCAAATTCAAAATTCAAATTAAAAAATCAAAATTCAAAATTAATTAAAATTCAAATTCAAAAATTAAAAAATTAAATTCAAAATTCAAAATCAAATTCAATTAAATTCATAAAATTCAAATTCAAAAAATTAATAAAATTCAAAATTCAAATTCAAGTGTAAAATTCTTTAGGATGTTTAAAATTTTCTTAAATTTTTTTAAAAAAAAAATCAAAAACTTAACCTAAGTTCTAAATCTTTTACTTAACTGTAGGTAAATGGATTATTGACAGTGGGTGCTCCAGACACATGACTGGGGATCCCACCAAATTTACAGAACTCAAGTACAAAAGACTAGGGATCGTTGCTTTTGGAAATAACGGTAAACTTAAGGTAATTGGCCTAGGTAATATTGAACTTGAGTCTGATTTTATAATTACAAATGTATTACTTGTTGAAAATTTTCACTTCAATTTACTGAGTATTAGCCAATTGTGTGACACTGGTTATAATGTTAGGTTCCTATCCAATGAATGTCTGATCAAACACAATGACAACCCAAACATCACACTTAGAGGACTTAGGCACAATAATATTTATGAAATTAAGTTAACCTGTCCCTTAAAAAATTATCTTTTAACCCATAAGGATGAGACTTGGCTCTGGCATAGGAGACTTTCACACACTCACTTCAGAAAACTACCTAAACTAAAAGGTTTAGTTAGAGGCCTACCAAAGTTATCTAACCTTGAGTCAACCTTATGTAACACATGTCAACAAGGAAAACAAACTAGGTCAACCCACAAACCAACTAGTCAAACTCAAACTAAGTCAATTCTTGAATTAATTCACCTAGACCAATTTGACTCACATGGGGTAAAATCAATTAGTGGAAACCTTTACTGTTTAGTAATCATAGATGACTATTCAAGATTTACCTGGGTAAAATTTTTAAAAAATAAAGATGAAACTTTTGATATGTTTACTCAATTTTGTAAATTAGTAGAAAATGCAAAAGGGATTAAAATTAAAAGACTTAGGAGCGATAACAGCGGGGAATTCAAAAATCAAAAATTTAACCAATTTTGCTTAGAAAATGGCTACCATCACAAATTCTCTTGTCCTAAAACACCTCAACAAAATGGAATAGTAGAAAGGAAAAATAGAACACTACAAGAAGCAACCAGAACAATGCTAAATGAATACAATCTACCTAAATATTTTTGGGCTGAGGCTGATAGTACAGCCTGTTATGTACAAAATAGAATAACTATAAATAAAAATCTAGGAAAAACAACTTTTGAAATCTATTATGAAAAACAACCTAATATTAAGTATTTTAAAGTATTTGGATGCAAAGTGTATATATTAAACACTAGAGAACACTTAGGAAAATTTACCTCTAAGGTTGAGGAAGGTATCTTTGTAGGTTATTCCCTTACCAGTAGAGCTTATAGAGTTTATAATAAAACTACCCTAAGAATTGAAGAAACTACAAATGTAAAATTTGATGAAAAGTCTAGCCCAAATAACCTTGATCAAACCACCTACCAACCAATTGATTTTGTTAGCACTAACCCAAATGAAAGCCAATTTGAGGACCGAGACCATGATCTGACTGAACCTGCACCTGAATCTGAACCTAACCAACCCAGAACTATTCGAGTTAGCTCAGCCCACCCAACTGATCAGATCATAGGCGATCCAGAGCTAAGGGTTCAGACCAGATCAGCCTTTAGGAACCTTAGTCAAATTGCCTTGATTTCAAAAATTGAACCCAAGTCTATAGAAGAGTCCTTACTTGACCCTGATTGGATCATAGCCATGCAGGAAGAGTTAGCCCAATTTGAACGTAGTCAAGTCTGGGACTTAGTACCCTTACCTAAAGGCAAGAAATTTATTGAAACTAAATGGGTCTTTAGGAATAAACTTAACGAACAAGGAGAAACAGTCAGGAATAAGACTAGGTTAGACATTCAAAATGGGCTAAACTTTCTTACTTGGTTCAGGGGGAGCTTGAGTTTATATTTTGTATTCTAACTCTCAAAAATGTTTAGTGAAAACTGTTTTAGAAAATATCTTCTTTAATTGAACAAGGATTAAAAAAAAAAATCTTGAAATTTCCTTTAACATTTATGCTCTCAGATTGTTTGTGTTAAATTAAGAATTTGACTTACCCCTCTGAATCAGTTCAGAAACTTAGTATGCTTGTTAAGCATTTTTTTTCCCCAAATACTTAAAGTATTTTTTTTCTTGGCTGGCATATTACTTGATTGCTTGTTTTATTTCTGATGCTTGCGCACTTATTATTTCTTTGTTTTGATGAATGCCAAAGGGGGAGGGTTTAAGGGTTGAGTTAGAAAATTAAAAATTTCTGATCTTAGAGCATGTCATTTGCATATTATTCTTGGACTCATTGCTTTATCTGGTATTTTCTAACTTTAACCCAGGTTGTCATTGCATCAAAAAGGGGGAGATTGTTGGTGCAATTTGCACTAATAGTTAAACCTGAGTTTTGATGAATGACAAATAGGTTAAAGTTAGACTTGCTTTTGGTTTTGATCTCTTTACTAAGTGTGCAGGGTTGAAAGACTTAGGACCTGACACCAGGCTGAAGTCCAGGGTGGTTGAGTCCTGGCGGGAAGTCTAGGGTGGTTGAGTCCTGGCGAGAAGTCCAGTTGGGTTCACGGGGCCTGACAACTGGCTGAAGCCCAAGTTGGTTGAAACTTGGCAAAAAGACCAGGGTGGTTGAGCCCTGGCAGGAAGACCTGGTGGGTTAAGTAGTTGAGTAGAGCTGCACGAAGTAAGTGAGGTAAGTCACTGGAGGAGCGAACCAGTGAGGACGGGTCCTATTTTAGGTGCCACGCCCCGAGACCGGCGGAGTTGCTGATCCAATATAAAATCGGACAGCACCTCCCCTGTCCGACGGACAATTTACACACACATACAAACACACGCAGATAATAATAGGCCTCAGGCCTCAATACAGATATATAAGAATACTTAAACGAAGTATAATGCAGCGGAAAACTATAAAACTCACCAGAGCTGCCCCTGGGGCAGACACGCAGCAAAACAAAGACCCAAAGTCCAACAGAGGACTCAAAAATACAACGCCGAATGAATGAAACACGAATACAGATTCGTGACATAAAACAACTGACTACAATGCAACAACTGCTAGAGTAGAAAATAAAGAAACGCGGAAGCACCAGCTACGGAGTAGTAGGGACCCTGGGACTGGCAACTGGGCTCCTCCGGCGGCTATCAACCTGAAAAACAAAATATTACGACGGAGGGTGAGTCCAAGTGGACTTGCGAGTATATAGAAAGATATGCATGGCGGTAAAATAGCTGAATAAGCTATAAGGAAACAACATAGATACAGTCTCAATAGAAATATCAGAATATGCAAAACTGAACATACATACCAGTAAATCAGCCTATCCTGATCATATAAAGGACTCGTACCATGCGAGCTAGTGTAGGGTCAGTATACCACACATATACCATAAATCCTGTATGTGCATGTCAAACAAGTGCAGCAAATAAATGCAGCAAACACAATCAAGTGCACAATGCATCGTATGCATATGATGCAATGTCATGGTCACCCCCTAACACCAGTCAAGCCACCGAGACAGGCGATACTGTGTCGGCCATGTGGGTAGAGCTGTGACACTGTACGCACCCTGCTATCACTGCTCCTGAGTGACCGAGTGGACAAGATGCTGGTGGAGTGAACACTCCGCCCCATGTATATATGGGGGAGATATCTCTCTCATCTTCTCTGGTCTATGGGAAGAGAAGGGATCCCTGCTTGCTACCACGCTCCAAAACCACTACCCATGAGCGGTGGAGCGGAGCAATACAGAGCAAATGCACACACGCTACGGTATCCACTAACCCATGAGTGGCCGTGTGTGCAGAAACATGTGCCAGAGGACGTCAGGCTCAACCACAAGGGAGTCGCTGATCGCCGGCATGCAAACAGTGCAGGTATGGTGCATGACTCCAATACATGCAAACCCTACCAGGTCATCGACACATGACTCAATCTAATATGCACAGGTCATAATCATGAATCATACCCAAACATCATGTCTAGATACACATGCAAGTATAACTAGAATCCACCGGTGCAATCATATCATGGCATGCTAATCAATATCTACAGACTTATGCTGTTACCAATACTATACAGATTCAGATAAACAAATGGTGAGACTGTATAGAAGTAAAAATCAGATTACTCTAGGGTCAAGCATAAGTATCAAGCAGGATAACAAAACGGTAGCAGGTAAGGTAAACAAGGTCCTACTGCATAAATAAGTGCAAGCCATGCATAAAGATAAACTGGATCTAAGAAAACAAGCAGGAAGTACCCGCCTCCAAAGAGGTGAAGTCCGTATCAAGCAGAAAGAACCACCCGTCAATAATCCGCAATAATAGATCCAGTCAAGTCCCTGTGTCAAGGGCATATTGTTTAGCTACATTAATATAAAATCTATAGCTAAACGAGCTATCTTAATTAATTAGGATTTCCCTAATTATCCCGTTTCATTTAATTTCCTAATTAAATGATTAGATTCCTAATTACCTCGCATAATTAGGATTTAGGTTCACTTTACATTTAATCACATCTAATTAAATGAATAGGTCCTTAACTACCCCACATACTTAAGGTGTAGATCTATTTCAGATTCAACCCAATCATCCAAGCTAATCTATTCTTAATCCAACTCAATACAACCACCCAAATTTACAGTAGCAGAGTTAATAACCTAACTCTACCTAAATCACAACAAACACCAATTACCTTTTATCTCATTACCTCAAATTGCAGGCCTTCACAGCAGCAACAGAGGAGGAAAAACAAATCCCGAGTCTAGTTTCAATCCTGTGTATCAACCTGCTATGACACATATGGATCAGTCTACGTTCCAATCCTCCATTTCCTGATCCTTCACTGAAATACAAGATTTCTACATATCAATCCTTACCTGAACTTGTATCGCCGACTCTACTGAGATTGAATCCGGCGAGTCCACAAGCTCATGCGAACTTCCTTTTCCTCAGAATTCAGATGCTCCTCCTAAATCTCCAGGTCGCGTAGCCCAAGTGTAGAATCCTAGATCGGCCAAATCAAATGAGCTACGACTGACCAATCTTGACGGAATTGAAACCCTAAGTTTCCTTCGACTCACCTTGACCTTTAGTGAAGTCTCGACGTCGAGGTGTCTGCGGCTAGGGCACGCGAGCGGAGGAAGAAGTCGGCGTCGACCTAGGGCTCACGCCACCAGGAGAGGAGGAAGGCTCGGCTTCCTCTGGGCTACAGGCGATGAAGTGAGGAGAGGAGAGCATGGAGCGGTCGGTTGTGGCTAGGGTTCGCGAGAGAGAGAAAGGAGGGAGGTCGGCTCGTCGGTCGATAGAGGAGAAGAAGGAAGCTCTGCGGGCGGCCGCGGCCGGCTAGCCGGCCTTCTATTCATTGTCATTTTGCATTTTAGTCCACCATTTTCGCCTAATTCACAAAACACCCCTAGGCTTAAGTTTATACCTATAGCCCTTGAATTATTAGTTTTATTCATTTGGTCCCTAATTTGTGTCCAAGGACTCGGAAGCCCGGAACCTATCCGGTATCCTCCGAAAATTTCCGGAACCTAGTCAAAGTCTCGGATTTAACATCCTCCCCCACTAATAAAAATTTGGTCCCCAAATTTCGCTATTCACCATAATAAACACTATAAAGAGTATGCTGATATAAATACTGAACAGTAACTAATCATACATACCTCAAGTGAACAGGTGGGGGTAACGAGCTCGGATGACATCCTCAAAGCTCCCAAGTGGCCTCCTCATCTGAGTGATGCTGCCATCCGACTTTAACCAGCCGGATTGTCTTGTTCCGCAACTGACGCTCCCGGTGACCCAAAATCCGGGTCGGAACCTCCTCATACGTAGTATCCAGGCTGCAGGGAAACAGATACGTCTGACAGCACATGCGTAGGGTCTGGTACATACCGTCTCAGCATCGATACATGAAATACGTCGTGCACTCCAGACAGGGCAGGTGGTAATGCCAGACGGTAAGCTACTGCTCCAATCCTCTCCAAAATCTGGAAAGGGCCAATGTACGCGGAGCAAGCTTACCTCGAAGACCGAATCTCTTCACCCCTTTCGTGGGTGAAACACGAAGGAACACATGGTCACCAATGGAGAACTCCAGAGGTCTCCGTCTCCGATCCGCATAACTCTTCTGTCGATCCTGTGCCTCGGACATCCGTCGTCTAATAGTACGGACCAACTCCGCCTCAAACTGTGCTCTCTGAGGTCCTAGCAACTGGGACTCTCCAACATCCTCCCAGAGGGTGGGTGTCCGACAAGGCCTACCATACAACGCCTCATACGGTGCCATCTGTATAGCCGCATGATAGCTGTTGTTGTAGGCAAACTCAACCAGGTGTAGATGATCCTCCCAGCTGCCTCCGAAATCCACAACACAAGCTCTCAATAGGTCCTCTAGAGTCTGAATAGTCCGCTCTGACTGCCCGTCGGTCTGCGGATGGAAAGCGGTACTGAACCTCAACTCGGTACCCATGGCCTTCTGCAGACTCTGCCAGAAGCGTGAGGTGAAACGCGGATCTCGGTCAGAGATGATACTCAGTGGTATGCCGTGTAATCTGATGATCTCTCTGCAATATAGCTCTGCTAATCTGTCCAATGAATCGGTCCTCCGAATAGCTAGGAAGTGCGCAGATTTGGTCAATCGGTCAACGATCACCCAAATCGCGTCAAGGCCTCGTCTGGTCCTAGGCAATCCCACCACGAAATCCATAGTAATGTGTTCCCACTTCCACTCGGGAATGGGAATCCTCTGAAGTAGTCCAGCAGGTCTCTGGTGCTCGGCCTTAATCTGCTGGCAAACTAGGCATCTAGCTACAAAATCCGCGATGTCTTTCTTCATGCCGTTCCACCAATAGGAACGCCTCAGGTCTCGGTACATACGGTCCCGCCGGGTGGATGGCAAATCGGGAGCGATGAGCCTCCTGGAGTAACTCCTCTCGGACCGGATGTGACTCGGGTACGCAAAGTCTCCCTCGGAAGTAGAGAGTACCCTCGTCATCTCTGGTGAACTCAGACTGCTGTGCTGAAGCTATCTGGCTGCCGAGGGACTGCAGGTGCTGATCAGTGGCCTGGGCCTCTCGAATCCTCGTCCGGATGGAAGACTGAGCAACCATAGTCACTAGAATACCCTGCTCAGTTCGACCCTGCTCCTCTAGACCCAACTCTGAGAAACCCTGAACAATCTCAGTAACTGATGCCCGGAAGCAGGCCAAAGTCCCTCTGGACTTCCTGCTCAATGCGTCCGCCACAACATTAGCTTTCCCTGGATGGTAGCTAATGGTGCAATCATAATCCTTCAGGAACTCCATCCACCTCCTCTGTCGGAGGTTGAGTTCCTTCTGCGTAAATAGGTATTTGAGACTTTTATGATCAGTAAAAATCTCAAACGTGATACCGTATAAGTGGTGCCTCCAGATCTTCAGAGCAAAGATGATGGCTGCAAACTCCAGATCGTGAACAGGGTAGTTCCTCTCATGCTCCTTCAGCTGTCTAGAAGCATAAGACACTACCCGCCCATGCTGCATCAGAACAGCGCCCAATCCCTGATAGGACGCATCCGTATATAGCACAAATCCGTCCTCTCCTGCTGGAAGAACGAGGACGGGTGCAGACACTAATCTCTGCTTCAGCTCCTGGAAGCTGGACTCGCAAGCCTCTGACCATGTGAACTTCACGCCTTTCCTGGTAAGGCGTGTCAAGGGCATAGCAATCCTCGAGAATCCCTCTACAAATCGTCTGTAGTAACCGGCCAGTCCCAAAAAGCTACGAATCTCCTGAACAGACTTCGGCTGCTCCCAACTGGTGACAGCCTCGATCTTCTGGGGGTCTACTGAAATACCTCGACTGGAAACTACGTGGCCCAGAAAACCAACTGAGTGTAGCCAGAACGCGCACTTGCTGAACTTCGCATATAAGCACTCCCGTCGGAGGATCTCCAGAACAATGCGAAGGTGCTGCGCGTGCTCCTGCTCAGAACGTGAATAGATCAAGATATCGTCGATGAAGACAATCACGAACTGATCTAGGTAATCCAGGAATATGCGGTTCATCAGATCCATGAACACCGCTGGAGCATTGGTAAGCCCAAATGGCATTACCAAAAACTCATAATGACCATATCTGGTGCGGAACGCTGTCTTCTGAACATCTGCCTCTCTGACCCTCAACTGATGATATCCGGATCGCAGATCAATCTTAGAATACACTGAAGTGCCTCTGAGCTGATCAAACAAATCCTCAATCCGTGGCAGGGGGTACTTGTTCTTGATGGTCACTGCATTCAACTGTCTGTAGTCGATGCACAACCTCAAAGAACCGTCTTTCTTCTTCACGAAGAGAACTGGGGAGCCCCAAGGTGAAACGCTAGGTCTGATGAATCCCCTGTCCAATAACTCCTGGAGTTGGACCTTCAGCTCATCCAACTCCCTCGGTGCCATACGATACGGGCTTTCGATGCCGGCGAAGTCCCCGGTATCAGCTCAATAGTGAACTCAACCTGTCTCCTGGGAGGAAGACCGGGTAGCTCCTCTGGAAAGACGTCAGAGAACTCTCGAACCACTGGAACATCTGGAAGAGATGTGCTACTGCTATCGTCTGCGCTGATCATGGATAATAGAAAGCCAGAACAACCCTGGGATAGCAATCTCTGCGCCTGGAGCGCAGAAATAACCGATATGCCGTCGTCTCGGATGCCGGTGAAATCCCACGAGGGTTGGTCCGGAGGTCTGAAAGTGACCACCCTCGTCCGACAATCCACTGTGGCATGGTACGCTGTAAGCCAATCCATGCCGAGAATGATGTCAAAATCCACCATCTCCAGTACAAGCAGATCTACAGTAAGAATCATACTGTCGAAGTCCAAGGGACATCCTCGGACCTCCTGAGTGATAGACAAGGTCTCACCAGATGGTAAAGACACAGATAGCTGTCGTGCTATAGAGGTAGGTAACCTACCAATCCTAGCCATGAATATACGTGAAATGAAAGAATACGAACTACCAGTATCTACTAGTAAATCTGCAGAAACTAAGTATAAAGAAATAATACCGCGGAAAACTGATCCATCAGCCCTCTGGGCCTCCTCTCGTGTAACTGCATAAACTCGCCCCGTCTCTGGGGGTGGAGGTAGAGGTGGGCACTGCTGCGGCTGCGGTGGTGGCAGAGTCGGGGGTACTGGTGCTCCCCTGAGTGGCTGAGGCTGATATGGTACCGTCTGATAACCCTGCTGGTATGGTGCAGTCTGGTATCCCGGGTGGTACTGGGCCTGAGGCATATACTGTAGTGGTGGTCCTGGGAAGGAATCCTGGGATACCCCTGGCATGCCCATGTACTCGTGACCTGGCATACTGTACACGGTAGCTGAAGAGGCTGTCTGGGGTGGACGGTAAGAATGCTGAGTCCTGCGGCCTCCCCTCTGAGATCCTGACTGAGCTGTATGTCCACTCTGAGTCGCGGCTCCAGTCCTCTCGTTCTGTGCCTTCAGTGCACAGTCGTGAATCATGTGTCCCGGGAGCTTGCAGTAGTAGCACACTACATGCCCTACGGGACACTCAGTCTTCGAGTGCCCTCTGGACCCACACTGAGTACACTGATACTGCCCGCCTGTCTTCCTCTGATGCTGCTGAGAAGACCGGGATGATCCTCCTGAACGTCTGGTCTTCTGAGGCCGAGCAGAGTCCCCAGAAGTACTCTGAGAGGGTTGGCTCTGACCGCCCCTCTTCTGCCCGGTGGTCTGCGGTGGCTGACTCTGTGCCGAGCTCTTCGCTGACTCCTTTCCTTTCTTTTTCTCATCATTCAGCTGCTGCTGAGTCATCTCGATCAGAAGGGCTTTCTCCAAAGCCTCCCGGTAAGATACGGTACTGAATCCCGCAAGACGCGATCTGATATAGCCAGCTAGTCCTCGTGTAAAATGCAGCATCCTCGGTCGGTCATCTGTGACTAGCTCGGGGCAGAACTCAGCCAAACGGTTGAATTCTGCGCTATACTCCAATACTGTGCGGCTCCCCTGCTGGATAGTCATAAACTCCTGCCGCTGAGTCATCTGATATGCTACGGGGATGTACTGACTCTCAAAGGCCTCCCGGAAGAGGGCCCAGGTAAGACGCTGCTCTCCGATGATGACGTGCTGCGAGGCCCACCAGGAAACGGCCTCGTCGCACAGGTGGTAGGCAGCCAGCTCTGCCTTCTCCCACTCTGAGCACGCCAGATAATAGAAGGTGCCCTCCAGTGTGTCGATCCAGGAACGTGCAATCCGAGGGTCTGGTACTCCATGAAATAAAGTGAATCGGCCTTTCACCGACTCTGCAAGTGTTGGGATCCATGCTCTGGCTCTGGCCCAATCTGCTGGAGTAGCAGGTACTACCCAAGGAGCCGTAGTAGATGCTACAATCGGTAATGCAAGCGGTGCCGCAGGAAATCCTGGAGCAATAACCGCTGGTGGAGCCGAGTAGACTGCCGGAGCAGGGACGGCTGATGGTCCCACCGGATATGCCGTAGGGAGTACGGATGGAAGTACAGATGCACCCGCAAATGTCGACCCTACTGAAGGTGTGGGTACCGCTGGATGTGCTGTCGGGAGGGCCGACGATGGTACCACCGGCTGAGTAACTGTAGGGACCGCTGAAGGTGTCGGTACCGCTGGATATGCTGAAGGAGGTGCCGAAGGTGGTACAGCTGGATACGGAACCGGAGGCACTGCTGGGTACACTGGAGGTGGTGCCGCCGTTGGTACGACAGGATACGGCACCGAAGGCACTGCTGGTGGGGTAGTCAAGGGTACCCCAGATGGTCCGGCTGGATAAGCAGCAGTGGATACCGGTGCCGGCACGGTAGGTATGACCGGTGTCGTGGTCGCAGGTGGAACGGTCGGAACCGCTGATAACAGTGGAGATGGGGGCCTCGAAACACTGGGAGGTGTCTGTCCATGAACGGCCGGCCCAGTCTCCGTCGGTCTCTCGGGTGACCTAGTCATCGGAGATCCTGCAGTGGATTTACGTGGTCGTCCTCGACCACGTCTCGGTAAAGGAGCTCGTCCACGCCGAGTCATACCTGTTACAATGTTACCAATTGGTTACTAAAGGTATAAGTTAACTAACCATACCAGATTCTACAATTGTCGCCCGGAGATGTCCCGTCGCCGCCAGGTCCCACATACACATTACGCTACAAAGCCGACTCCGTAAATCCGCAATGTACTCGGGTAGACTTCATCAAACCCGAGCTCCAACACCCACCGAGTAGGTATCGGATTAACTCCGAACAAATCCGAAAAGACTCGTAAAACATAAATAGGCATCTGAAACCAGGCTCTGATACCAAAATAAATTGTCACGCCCCGAGACCGGCGGAGTTGCTGATCCAATATAGAATCGGACAGCACCTCCCCTGTCCGACGGACAATTTACACACACATACAAACACACGCAGATAATAATAGGCCTCAGGCCTCAATACAGATATATAAGAATACTAAAACGAAGTATAATGCAGCGAAAAACTATAAAACTCACTAGAGCTACCCCCGGGGCAGATACGCAGCAAAACAAAGACCCAAAGTCCAACAGAGGACTCAAAAATACAATGCCGAATGAATGAAACACGAATACAGATTCGTGACATAAAACAACTGACTACAATGCAACAACTGCTAGAGTAGAAAATAAAGAAACGCGGAAGCACCAGCTACGGAGTAGTAGGGACCCTGGGACTGGCAACTGGGCTCCTCCGGCGGCTATCAACCTGAAAAAAACAAAATATTACGACGGGGGGTGAGTCCAAGTGGACTCGCGAGTATATAGAAAGATATGCATGGCGGTAAAATAGCTGAATAAGCTATAAGGAAACAACATGGATACAGTCTCAATAGAAATATCAGAATATGCAAAACTGAACATACATACCAGTAAATCAGCCTATCCTGATCATATAAAGGACTCGTACCATGCGAGCTAGTGCAGGGTCAGTATACCACACATATACCATAAATCCTGTATGTGCATGTCAAACAAGTGCAGCAAATAAATGCAGCAAACACAATCAAGTGCACAATGCATCGTATGCATATGATGCAATGTCATGGTCACCCCCTAACACCAGTCAAGCCACCGAGACAGGCGATACTGTGTCGGCCGAGTGGGTAGAGCTGTGACACTGTACGCACCCTGCTATCACTGCTCCTGAGTGACCGAGTGGACAGGATGCTGGTGGAGTGAACACTCCGCCCCATGTATATATATGGGGGAGATATCTCTCTCATCTTCTCTGATCTATGGGAAGAGAAGGGATCCCTGCTTGCTACCACGCTCCAAAACCACTACCCATGAGCGGTTGAGCGGAGCAATACAGAGCAAATGCACACACGCTACGGTATCCACTAACCCATGAGTGGTCGTGTGTGCAGAAACATGTACCAGAGGACGTCAGGCTCAACCACAAGGGAGTCGCTGATCGCCGGCATGCAAACAGTGCAGGTATGGTGCATGACTCCAATACATGCAAACCCTACCAGGTCATCGACACATGACTCAATCTAATATGCACAGGTCATAATCATGAATCATACCCAAACATCATGTCTAGATACACATGCAAGTATAACTAGAATCAACCCGTGCAATCATATCATGGCATGCTAATCAATATCTACAGACTTATGCTTTTACCAATACTATACAGATTCAGATAAACAAATGGTGAGACTATATAGAAGTAAAATCAGATTACTCTAGGGTCAAGCATAAGTATCAAGCAGGATAACAAAACGGTAGCAGGTAAGGTAAACAAGGTCCTACTGCATAAATAAGTGCAAGCCATGCATAAAGATAAACTGGATCTAAGAAAACAAGCAGGAAGTACCCGCCTCCAAAGAGGTGAAGTCCGTATCAAGCAGAAAGAACCACCCATCAATAATCCGCAATAATAGATCCAGTCAAGTCCCTGTGTCAAGGGCATATTGTTTAGCTACATTAATATAAAATCTATAGCTAAACGAGCTGTCTTAATTAATTAGGATTTCCCTAATTATCCCGTTTCATTTAATTTCCTAATTAAATGATTAGATTTCTAATTACCTCGCATAATTAGGATTTAGGTTCACTTTACATTTAATCACATCTAATTAAATGAATAGGTCCTTAACTACCCCACATACTTAAGGTGTAGATCTATTTCAGATTCAACCCAATCATCCAAGCTAATCTATTCTTAATCCAACTCAATACAACCACCCAAATTTACAGTAGCAGAGTTAATAACCTAACTCTACCTAAATCACAACAAACACCAATTACCTTTTATCTCATTACCTCAAATTGCAGGCCTTCACAGCAGCAACAGAGGAGGAAAAACAAATCCCGAGTCTAGTTTCAATCCTGTGTATCAACCTGCTATGACACATATGGATCAGTCTACGTTCCAATCCTCCATTTCCTGATCCTTCACTGAAATACAAGATTTCTACATATCAATCCTTACCTGAACTTGTATCGCCGACTCTACTGAGATTGAATCCGGCGAGTCCATAAGCTCATGCGAACTTCCTTTTCCTCGGAATTCAGATGCTCCTCCTAAATCTCCAGGTCGCGTAGCCCAAGTGTAGAATCCTAGATCGGCCAAATCAAATGAGCTACGACTGACCAATCTTGACGGAATTGAAACCCTAAGTTTCCTTTGACTCACCTTGACCTTTAGTGAAGTCTCGACGTCGAGGTGTCTGCGGCTAGGGCACGCGAGCGGAGGAAGAAGTCGGCGTCGACCTAGGGCTCACGCCACCAGGAGAGGAGGAAGGCTCGGCTTCCTCTGGGCTATAGGCGATGAAGTGAGAGAGAGGAGAGCATCGGAGCGGTCGGTTGTGGCTAGGGTTCGCGAGGGAGAAGAGTGGAAGGGAGGGAGGTCGACGTCCGTCGGGTTCGGCTAGGGCAGCGAGAGAGGAAGGGGAAGGGCGATCGTGCGAGGTGGCTTGGCTGCGGGTTGGCTGCGGCTGAATGAGCCGGCCACATGGTCTAGGTTAGGGAATATAAGAGAGAGGCTATTTTGCACTTTAGTCCATCCTATTTTCGTCTAATTGCAAAATCACCCCTAGGCTTAAGGTTATATACGCTATAGCCCTTGAAATTATTAGTTTTATTACATTTTGATCCCTACATTTGTGTCCAAGGACTCGGAAGCCCCGGAACCTATCCGGTAATCCTCCAGAAATTACCGGGACCTAGTCAAATGTGTCGGATTTAACACTAAAGCTCCCGACTGGACGCATCTTAGAATTGGATAATTGTTATTTCGTCCCTTCGTTAATAAAGAACATTGTATCTATTTCATGTTTGAATGAAAAGGGTTATTATTTAACTTTTAGTAACAATTGTTGTTACATAACTTTAAATGGCGTTCTTTATGGGAATGGAACTTTGTGCAATGGCATCTACACGTTAGATTTATCCAGTGACGTTTTCAATATCGAAGTAAGCAACAAACGTGCTCGAATAGATAATCGAATAGACTCCTACACTTGGCATTGCCGTCTTGGCCATGTAAGTAAGAAACGCATGACCGAATTGCACCGATGTGGAATTTTAGAATCATTTGAACCCGATTCATTTGATACATGCGAATCGTGCTTAAAAGGCAAGATGACCAAATTACCCTTTACCGGAAAAGGTAATCTAGTGGGAGAATTGCTTGGTCTAATACATACTGATGTATGTGGACCAATGTCAACTCTTGCACAAGGAGGCTATAGCTACTTCATCACCTTTATCGATGATCACTCACGATTCGGGTACGTGTTCTTGATGAAACACAAATCTGAAGCCTTTGAGAAATTCAAAGAGTTCAGAAATGAAGTAGAGAAACAGCTTGGCAAAAGTATTAAAATACTTCGATCCGATCGGGGTGGTGAATACTTAAGTCAAGAGTTTCAAGATTATCTAAGGGACAATGGGATATTATCCCAATGGACTCCGCCATATACACCACAGCATAATGGTGTATCTGAGAGGCGAAACCGAACCTTGATGGACATGGTTAGGTCGATGATGAATCATGCAACTCTTCCAAAATCCTTTTGGGGTTATGCACTTAAGACAGCTGTTTATTTATTAAACAGAGTCCCGACCAAGGTAGTCTCTACTACTCCATATGAGATTTGAAATAGTAAGAAACCTCACTTAACTCACCTTAAGATATGGGGTTGTCCTGCTTACGTGAAGCGGGTTGTATCAGACAAATTGGATGCTAAGTCTGATAAATGTCTATTTATTGGATACCATAAGGAAACGAAGGGTTACCAATTCTATCATCCCTTGGAACAAAAGGTGTTTGTTTCAAGGCATGCTGTATTTCTAGAAAAAGAATTTCTTTTACAAGAAAACAGTGGGAGTGGCATTGAACTTGATGAAGTTCAAGAAACTCTAATAGACATTACAGAGACACCGAATCTAGGCCCACAACCGATAATTCATAATGATGAGCTATCAGTTGAACCTAAAATTACACCACCTCTTCGTAGGTCTGATAGGACACGCAACATTCCAGAGAGATACGGATTTCTCGTAAGTGAATCGAATGACGTGTTGCTCATTGGCGATGACGAACCTATCAGTTATGAAGATGTTCTAAAAAGTTCAGAAAGGGACAAATGGCTTGAAGCCATGAAGTCGGAAATGGATTCCATGTACGAAAATCAAGTATGGGACTTGGTTAACCCACCTGAAGGGATTAAGCCCATAGGGTGCAAGTGGGTTTTCAAGAAGAAAACTGACATGGAAGGTAATGTTGTTACCTTTAAAGCTAGATTAGTGGCAAAAGGATATCGTAAAAAACAAGGAATTGATTATAACGAAACCTATTCGCCAGTAGCTATGCTTAAATCCATTCGGATGCTCCTAGCCATAGCAGCTCATTATGATTATGAGATACGGCAAATGGATGTGAAAACAACTTTCCTCAACGGAAACCTGCTTGAGGACGTATACATGATACAGCCTGAAGATTTCACATCGGTTGATAAAACCAAGGTATGTAAGCTTCGACGATCCATATATGGACTGAAGCAAGCATCTAGGAGCTGGAACATCCGTTTTGATGAGACAATCAAAAGGTTTAATTTCTCACAAAATCCTGACGAACCTTGTGTATACAAGAAGGTTAGTGGGAGTGCAGTCGTATTCCTAGTATTATATGTCGACGACATCTTACTTATAGGAAACGATATTTCAGTCTTACAGACAGTTAAAATTTGGTTATCCAAAACTTTCTCCATGAAAGACCTGGGAGAAGCAATCTATATACTTGGGATTAGAATCTATAGAGATAGATCAAAACGGTTGCTTGGTCTTTCGCAGTCTACATACATAGACCGAGTGCTAAAAGGGTTTAGCATGTCGGAATCCAAGAAAGGTTACCATCCCATTAGGCATGGGATCAACCTTTCAAAGTCTATGTGTCCGCGCACAGAAGACGAGAGGATTTGCATGAATAAGATTCCCTATGCATCCGCGATAGGATCTATCATGTATGCTATGTTATGTACTAGGCCTGATGTATCGTATGCTTTGAGCGTCACAAGCAGATACCAGTCGGATCCAGGAATGGATCACTGGGTGGCTGTCAAGACAATCCTTAAGTACTTAAGAAGAACTAAGGATGTGTTCCTAATATATGGAGAAGGAGATATGGTAATACGTGGGTATGCAGATGCCAGTTTCCAGACAGATAAGGATGACTCCAAATCACAGTCTGGATACATATTTACTTTGAATGGAGGCGCAGTGAGTTGGAAAAGTTCCAAACAAGACACCGTAGCGGATTCCACCACGGAAGCGGAATATATCGCAGCTTCGGAAGCAGCAAAGGAAGCAGTCTGGATCAAGAAGTTCGACTCCGAACTTGGCGTGGTTCCAACCATTGATGATGCAGTGCCGGTTTACTGTGACAACAATGGAGCTATTGCACAAGCAAAGGAACCAAGGTCTCATCAGCGATCCAAACATGTGCTTCGCCGCTATCATCTGATCAGAGAGATTATAAGTAGGAATGACATACAAATTGAGAGAGTTCTCACTGAAAGGAATATAGCGGATCCTTTAACTAAGGCCTTGCCTCAAAGCAAGTTTGAGGGTCATGTTAGAGCCTGTGGTATTGGATACCATAGCGATTGGCATTAGGCCAAGTGGGAGTTTGTTAGTGATATGAGAGAAGTGTCCTAAGGCAATCGCCTTATGATTGTAAGCATTTATTTCAATAAATGATAATTCACTATTTGAGTATACATGCTTGTGTATTTGATTGGGATCTTAAACTCATCTACTGAATGTCCGCCATACAGTTCACAACATAAGAGAATTTGTGATGGGATCACAACTAGTGATTATCTCTAAATGTGCAAATGTAAAGTGTTGGAAATATCCCTAGTCGATGAATTGATAAATACGGACATTATCAGTTCTGTTGAGACTAGCATGGGTTATTCTCTATTCAGCTGATTCTCACTGGCTGGTGACATTGGGATGTCCAGAGATAAACGTGGATGCTAGTTAAGGGAACTAGTTCATTGGAGTGACTAGCTGTAAGACTTCATATGGGAATCTACATGTAGATATGTCAATGAAGATCGTACTGCGGCTTAAGTGCGATGTTCCTTTGACTTGCGGTGTTCAAGTCATCTTGGTCATAGAGACTTATACTTTGACAACTTAAGCAAGCATCTCCAAGGAGGTGTGGACCCAGGATGATCGGGTATAAGCCGAAGTGCCCGAAGATGTTTGAACAGCCTACAAAGGATTCACCACTCCTTGCGAGGAGATGTATACCCAGGCCTATCATCGGATGTTTACTCAAAGCCTCTGGCCAGAGCATATCATGTTTAGAGTGAGAGTCTCTAAAATACATGAGAGTAATTAGAAATCCAAAGGACGAGTAAGACATTGCTTGAGCTAGGCGTGACGTAGTCAGCCTAGCCATTGACTGTGTCCTGAACCAAGTGGGTATAAGGTGGTGAAGGGAATAGGGCACGATTCATTAGAGCTGCTGAAGGGTTTCAGAATAATTTCTTCTGAGGTCAAACCGTTGATCTTTCGATTAATTAGGGATCATGATGTACTACTAGATGCCACTCATGATCGTTCTATAATTAGTTAATTATAGACGGCCAACATAAATCGAAAGCCTATTTAGTCACACGCACTACGAGTAATCCGAGGGATTTAAAACGAGTTGAAAATTGAATTTTCCGATCAAGAAAAATAAGTCGAATCTGAGTTAGTCAGAGGCGCAATGGAAGCTTAAAATGGCTAAGTCTTTTGAAGGCATTTTGGGCGAATTAAATGAGTTTGATTCGCGGCGGTTCGGGTTGGTTTTGGCCGGCCAAAGAGGGTGCCAAAACCCCTTTGGTGGCCGGCCACAATAAGAGGAGAAAACCAATTAATTTTGGTTTAATTAATAAGATAAATCCAGCGCGATTTATTTTATAAATTATGGATAAATAAATTTGTATAAAGAAATTTATATAAATAAAATTTATAGAAATTTATTCTTTTATGGAAGATTAAAATAATCCATGAATTGGTTTATTTTAATTTTATAAAATCAATTATGAATTGATTTTTCCATAATAAGAAAGTTTATAAATTTTTTATAAAATTTATTCTATAATTTAAAGAGAAGAAGAATTTGTTTTATTATAAATTAGTTATAATAAAACTTGGTTTAAACGGAATAATTCATAAGAATTTATAGGATAAATTTCTTATGATAATTAATTAGTTTTATTATAAAGTTAGTTATAATAAAATTCATAAGAGAATTTATAGGATAAATTTTCTTATGATAATTAATTTGTTTTATTATAAATTAGTTATAATAAGACTAGGCTTAAACGGAATAAGCAATAAGAAAATTTATAAGATAAATTTCTTATAACTAATTCCGTTAATTCCGTTAATTCGGTTTAGAGGGAGACTTAGCAAAGGAGTTGCTACTATATAAAGGAACCAAAGGCTAGCCCTTATTCCTAATTTAAGAGATTAATTATTCTCTCCCTCTCTCTCTCTTAATCTCTTCTCCTCTCCCTCTCCCTCTCTTGCCTAGGGTCGGCGCCCACCCTAGTGGTTTAGGGCCGGCGCACCAAACAACTTCCCCCTTTGAAGTTGGCGTGAGCAATCAAGAAGAAGGAGAACCCGAACAAGAAGAAGAAGAAGCGGATAGCGACTCCTCTCTTCTCGGAATTCGATTCCGTTACTTCATTGGTTAGTTTCCTAATTTCTCTCTTGTTCTTCTAGTTGTGCCTTCTGAGAATCTAGTAGTTCTCGTCGGCACAAAACTCGTGACTTTGCGAAGTCATCCCGAAGAGAACTCGGCGTGGACGCGAATAAAGGCGAAGCTTCCAAGGGACGCTACGGTTGGATCTCGTCCCTCTTCTTCGAGTTACGAAAGGTACAAAGTAAATTAGTTTACTTTTCTGCAAAGTTTTATTTTATGATTATGTCAACACACCATAAGGTTGCATGCTAGATACGAAGTTAAAATAATTTTGGAAATTATTTTATGCAAATTCTTCCGCTGCACGTAAAAATTTTGAATTTTACGAACTCGTATCCTTGTCGACATGCACCCGGTCCCAACAAAAACAGTTAAAAAAAATAAATAGAGGAGTCCTATTCTACTAAGCATAACCCTAACTGCCTTCTTAGTGAGCTGAACTCAGACTCAGGTAAGGGTTTGGTGAAAATATCAGCTAATTTTGACTTTGAGTCTACATGCTTAAGGACTATTTCACCTCTGGCTACATGATCTCTTACGAAGTGATGTTTAACGCTATATGTTTAGTTCTAGAGTGTTGGATTGGGTTCTTAGTTAAATTAATTGAACTTATGTTATCAATGTAGACTTGGGTTTGGGTGTAATCAAGTTGGAAGTCCTTAATAGTGTGCATCATCCATAAGAGTTGTGCTACACACTCTCTTAAAGCAACATATTCAGCTTTGGTTGTAGATAGAGCTACGCAATGTTGCTTTCTACTGCACCAACTGACTAGACTATTGCCTAAGAGTTGGCAGCTTCCACTTGTACTTTTTCTATCTAGTTTGCATCCAGCATAATCAGAATCAGAGTATCCTGACAGGTCAAAAGTTGAGGTCCTAGGATACCAAATCCCTACATTGAGGGTGCCCTTAATGTATCTAAGTATTCTTTTTAGGGCTGCTAAGTGCGTTTACTTAGCACAGGTTTGGTATCTAGCACACATTCCTACAGCAAAAAGGATATCAGGTCTGCTAGCTGTAAGGTAAAGTAGACTTCCAATCATACTTCAATATAGTTTAAGGTCTGCAAGTTTACCTTCAGGGTCACTGTAATTTTTACATTTGTGGCCATAGGGGTACTTATGCTTTTGGAGTTATCCATTTTAAATTTTTTTATTAACTCCTTAGCATATTTGGATTGATGAACATAATTTCCATCCCTAGTTTGCTTAATTTGTAGTCCTAAAAGAAGTTGAGCTCACCAACTAAGCCCATTTCAAATTCGTTTTCCATTATTTTTACAAATTCTTTTATGAAATTTGAGTTGGTGGATCCAAAAATTATGTCGTCAACATAGATTTGGGCAATGAAAATATCTTTTTCTAAGATTTTAACAAAAAGAGTTGAGTGAATTTATCCTTCATTAAATTTCTTAGAAATGAGGTAGGTTGATAGGCGTTCATACCATGCCCTAGGTGCTTGTTTTAGTCTATAAAGTGCCTTGTTAAGCTTGTAAACGTGGTCGGGTTTTTCTAAGTCCACAAAATCAGGGGGTTGTCCTACATTGACTTCTTCTTTGATGAACCCATTTAGAAAGGCTGACTTAACGTCCATTTGGTAAAGTTTAAATCCTTTATGGGTTGCAAAGGCTAACAGCATCCTAATAGACTCAAGTCTGGCTACTGGAGTATAGGTTTCGTCATAGTCTAGCCCTTCGACTTGACTGAACCCTTTAGCTACTAAGCGGGCTTTATTTCTAACTATTTCCCCTTGGTCATTTAGCTTATTCCTAAATACCCACTTAGTATCAATAATGGATTTGCCCTCAGGTTTAGGTACTAGTTCCCAGACTTGCTTCCTCTCAAATTGGGCTAACTCCTCTTGCATTGCTATGATCCAATCAGGATCAGGTAAGGCTTGCTCTATAGTCTTAGGTTCAATTTTCGAAATCAGTGCGATCTGACTAACATTTCTATACGAGGACCTAGTTCTGACTCCTAAGGTTGGATCACCCACAATTTGATCAGTTGGGTGACTGAGTCTGGGTTTCTTGGTTCTTCTAGAGCTTGGTTCAGCCTCAGGTCCGGCTGGACGGTTCGGTTCAGTATTTTGTTCAATTACTTGGATTGGTTCAATTGTTGGTCCAATTGACGTAGTAGTTGGTTCAATAGTCAGTTCATTTAGAGGTTCAACTAGTGGTTTAATTGATGATTCAATAATTTGTTAATTATCTTCTTGATCAATATTTGATGGGTTTAGATTTGGATTATTAGATTTTGAATTAGTTTCCTCATCAAATATTAAATTTGTTGTTTATTCAATTTTGTTAGTTTGTCTATTGTAGACCCTATAGGCCTACTTGTTGTTGAATATCCTAAAAATATTCCAGGGGTTGACTTAGACTGAAATTTCCCTAGGTAGTCCTTGGTGTTTAGGATATGGACTTTACGCCAAAGACCCTTAGGTAGTATAGGTTAGGAAGTCTATGGTAATATAATTCATAGGGAGTTTTATTATGTCATTTGTTAATTAGGACCCAATTTTGGATATAGCAAGCCGTACTAATTGATGTTGGTGCAAGTTGCATCAATGATGTTCTTCTTTAAGTGTTTTAATGTTTGACAATACACTTAAGTCAGTGATACAATGAATAGACAAAGGGGAGCAAAGGAGAAGGAACCTAAGTTGAAGAAAAGTCCTAGTTAATCTAGGCATCGAAACCCTAAGACCTAGCGAAGGGCTGCTAGGCACCTAGCGAAGGGCTGCTAGGCATCGATACCCTATGACCTGGCGAAGGGCTGCTGGGCACCTAGCAAAGGGCTTCTAGGCATAGAAGACCTAGCGAAGAACTGCTAGGCACCTAGCGAAGGAATGCTAGGCATAGAAGACCTGACGAAGGGCTGCTAGGCACCTGGCGAAGGACTGCTAGGGAATGAAGACCTGGCAAAGGGCTGCTAGGCACCTGGCGAAGGACAGCTAGGTAATGAAGTCTCGGTCCAAGGGACTGAGCAACTTAGCTGAGTGATGACTAAGGACAGGAGTAGAGACGGGTCAGGATTTGGGCGTCTCGAGGTCCAGAGGTATCGGAAGCTAAGAAAAAGTCCACCCGAAGGGCTGGGTGGCAACCGTCTCCTGAAAGAAATAGGTGAAGGGCAAGTTCTCAAGGATGGGAACTTGTGCCGGTTCGACCTAGGGTTTCGTGGAGATCAGGTATATTTTTTTAATGTCTTATTTTAAATTGCATATTATTTATTTCACATGCAGGGAGAGAGGGCACTATAAAAATCAGTGCCCAACTCGTAAGACTCGATCAACACCACCGGCGGCAAAGGAGGTACCAGCGCCAGGAGTCCGAAAAAACAAGGATCACGTACAATGCTTCAAGTGCGGATGATCCGGACACTACAAGAACAAATGCCTGACGAAGGTACGCAAGATTTATGTTCCAAAAATCATTAAATTTCCTGCACTGCCTTGTGATAAAGTAGTTAATTTTTCTGATAAATTAGATTTACTGCATAGTAATATTAATATTTTGCATGATAAATTACAAAATGTGAATATGACTCAAATATTAGAAATTAATTGTTTAATTCAGAATATCAATGCAGAAATTTCTAAAATAAATTATCATAATTTTAATTCTATTAAAGTTAATTCTGATAAAATTAACTCTGATAATCTTTTTGATAAAATTAATTCTGATAATTTTAATTCTGATAAAGTTAATTCTGATAAAATTAACTCTGATAATTTTTCTGATTCTGATAATTTTAATTCTGATACAGTTAATTCTGATAAAATTAACTCTAATAATTTTAATTCAGATAAAATTAAAACTAAGGATAATTCGGAATTCAAACTCGAAAATCCTAAGGATAATTCTGAATTCAAATTTGAAAACCCTAAGGATAATTCCGAATTCAAATTTAAAAACCTTAAGGATAATCCAGAAATTAATTCTGAAAATCTTAAGGATAATCCAAAAATTAATTTTGAATTTCTTGAAAATATTGAAGATATGTCTGAAGATAAATTCGAAGATGAAATTCTCCTAGATAATAACTTAATCATAGAAAATATTGAAGATTATTACAAAACCTTAATTAGTGGCCCAAATTACTCCACCTATGTTGAGGACATTGAAGGATCTAATGTTGAAGAGGAGATAGAATTTTCTAAGATAAAGGTCATAGTCAATAAAAATTATAAAAATTCAAATAAATCAAAATTACTAGAAAAACTTGGAAAGATAGATAAAGACGAAGAAGAAATCTTCGAAATAATGAAAATGATAAATTTAAATCCACAATTATTAATTAATCATTTCAACCTTAATTATTCAAATTAAATCCTAATTAAATTCAACTTAATTCAAATTAAATCCTAATTAAATTCAAATTACTTCAAATTAAATCCTAATTAAATTCAAATTAATTCAAATTAAATCCTAATTAAATTCAAATTAATTCAAATTAAATCCTAATTAAATTCAAATTAATTCAAATTAAATCCTAATTAAATTCAAATTAATACAAATTAAAACCTAATTAAATTCAAATTAAGTCAAATTAAATCCTAATTAAATTCAAATTAAATCCTAATTAAATTCAAATTAATTCAAATTAAATCCTAATTAAATTCAATTAATTCAAATTAAATCCTAATTTGAAATTCAAATCAATTCAAATTAAATTAAATTCAATATCAAATTAAATTCAAATTAAATTAAATTAAATTCAAATTAAATTAAATTCAAATTAAATTAAATTCAAATTAAATTAAATTCAAATCAAATTAAATTCAAAATTAAATTAAATTCAAATTAAATTAAATTCGAAATTAAATTAAATTCAAATTAAATTAAATTCGAAATTAAATTAAATTCAAATTAAATTAAATTCAAATTAAATTAAATTTAAATTAAATTAAATTCAAATTAAATTAAATTTAAATTAAATAAAATTTAAATTAAATCTAAATTCAATTCAAATTAAATATTAATTAAATCATACCTAATTGAATTTAATTAAATTAATTAATAATTTAATCTTAATTAATTCAAATTCAATTAATTCAACATCAATTATATCTTAATTAATTAATCCTTAATCAATATAATCTCTAACTAATCGTTAAACAAGTTAAACTTGAACTAAAATAAAATTTTACCCAAAACTATAAGAAATAATATTAGTAACATTAAATATGTCAAAGTGGGTTGACATATTCGCGGGTTCACACGACATGTATCAAATCGGGAATTTGATGCATCATTAGAAACTTAAATAAAATATTTGGAATTGCTTGACTCATACATAATTGTCATGTCATGCATTTGCTACTTCTTTTAAATATATGACATGTTATTCATATTTAAATTTTATGCATATATTAGAACGGCTATAGGAAAAAGAATAATTGAAACTTGATCAACCTGGTATTGGGTGGCGGTGAGATGATAGTACGTTAGGGAAGCTAACTCTAATAAGATCAAGTATACTTGGTGTCTTTAGACTGGTGAAACTAGCCGAAGCTACTGATCCAAGACCCAAACTAATTAGACCAGAATTTTTCAACAAGTAATTTTGAAAATGAAATTTCATTAAAAGGCTTTGTCAAGGAAAGGGTTGATGATCCAATAAGGCTACGGCCAAAGAAGGCCTAGTGCCTCGCCAAGTCTTGGAAGCCGATTTTTGAAATTCAAATTCAAGTTACTTCTTGTCAAATTCAAATCTAACACAAGCTTCAATTAAATCTTAGAGTTAATAATAAATTAAGAAAAATGATTTAAGCATCTCACAGTACACTTATAAGGCAACCATGCTTGCTGTATTGATACATCTAAAATGGGTGAGATGTTAAGGACTAATGAATTGAAAAATATTTTTCAAAATTGTTAGAATATTTTCCTAAAAATATATTTTCAAAATAGTGCTTCAACATAATAATGTTTTTATGGAATTCATGCTTGTCTGATTGAATATATATATTATATGTCTTCAAAAATTATATCCTTTGAAAATTGTTTGACTCACTCAATTAGACACAAGCCTCTTAGGACAACACTAAAGTTCCTTAAGGCACTTAGTTAGAGTCAAATGGTGTTGGATGCAGGGGGAGTGTTTTGTTCTTTTTAGTAAAAATATTTTTCGAAAACTGCACCTTAATTTGCATTACATATGTTTTCAAAATTATCTTCTTTCTAAATTGTGGGTTTAAAATTTATCTACTTGAAAATAATCGTTTCTTTGACTTTAATAAACCCTAAAGACACAGAGGAAAGGTCCACTTTATGATCTTCAAGGACTCCTAGGACGTGTCAAATTTAGGGGGAGTCTAACAAGTTGTAAATTATTTTGAAAATTATTATTCTTTTGATCTGAATTAAACCTTAAGACTCAGAGGAAGAGTACTTGTGATCAATAAGCTTCCCAGGTCTGAGTCAAGTTTAGGGGGTGGTCACATCAAAAGAACTATTTAATAACATGTTTTCTTGAACAATATCTTCAAAATCTAGCTAAAAACATAAGTATTTTTTCGAAATACTATCATTAAAAAAAATACCAGTATGTTCAAAAATTCATTTGCTTTTGATCAATTTCACAAAAATATTTATCTTGAGTTTGGAAAATCTTCCAGGACACTTAGGAAATATCCTTGTAGTCAACAAGGATTCCCAGGATTGTGCTAGACTGGAAATGAATCCTAGTCAAGTAAAATATGATGTTTCAAAAATTACTTATATTTTTCAAAAAGTCTCATCTTTGTCAAAAAGGTTAGTACTTCAAAATATGCATAATATTTATATTTTCCAAAATAGCATTCTTTTAAAAGTTACGTATTTTCCAAAAGTACTTAATTATTCAAAAATTCAATACATTTTTCAAAGGTACTTATATTCTTCAAAAATTACGTAATTTTTCAAAGTACTAGTACTTTTCAAAGCATATAGCATCTTTTTTCAAAATATGCATCTCTAAAAAAAGTGCAATATATCATTCAAAATACAATGCTTTCAAAATTTTGCACTAAGTATTTTCAAATAAAACCAAAGATCTTCATTGTTGGTGCAAGTATTCTTTTTTGATGTATGACAAAGGGGGAGAGGTGTGCTTAAGTTAGAAGTTAGAAAAAATCTTCCCCCAAAAATTTATATCACTTTTTCATTTTTTATCCCAAGGATAGTGAGTTAGCCCCTTTAAACTAATCTAACTTAAGTTATTGTCAAACATCAAAAAGGGGGAGATTGTTGGTGCAAGTTGCATCAATGATGTTCTTCTTTAAGTGTTTTAATGTTTGACAATACACTTAAGTCAGTGATACAATGAATAGACAAAGGGGAGCAAAGGAGAAGGAACCTAAGTTGAAGAAAAGTCCTAGTTAATCTAGGCATCGAAACCCTAAGACCTAGCGAAGGGCTGCTAGGCACCTAGCGAAGGGCTGCTAGGCATCGATACCCTATGACCTGGCGAAGGGATGCTGGGCACCTAGCAAAGGGCTTCTAGGCATAGAAGACCTAGCGAAGAACTGCTAGGCACCTAGCGAAGGAATGCTAGGCATAGAAGACCTGGCGAAGGGCTGCTAGGCACCTGGCGAAGGACTGCTAGGGAATGAAGACCTGGCAAAGGGCTGCTAGGCACCTGGCGAAGGACAGCTAGGTAATGAAGTCTTGGTCCAAGGGACTGAGCAACTTAGCTGAGTGATGACTAAGGACAGGAGTAGAGACGGGTCAGGATTTGGGCGTCTCGAGGTCCAGAGGTATCAGAAGCTAAGAAAAAGTCCACCCGAAGGGCTGGGTGGCAACCGTCTCCTGAAAGAAATAGGTGAAGGGCAAGTTCTAGGGGATGGGAACTTGTGCCGGTTCGACCTAGGGTTTCATGGAGATCCGAAGTCCGAACCAAGTCACTAAGGCTAATATTACATGTATATGTGCTTTGTGTTTGTGTATCTTGCAGGTATCAAGATTGGAAGACAAAGCAACATGTTGGAGGCCCTAAGCAGGGCGCCCCCAGTGTTGGGGGCACCCCCATTCATCCAGGGTGCTCCCAACAGTGGGGGCGCCCCCAGACAAAGCTAAAATAGGCAGTTTGGCGAAGCAGGTAGAACAGGTGTCAAGCGGGCCGCCCGGAGCATCCGGGGCGCCCGGGTTCGAACCTGTTTATGCTGTTTCGTGTCAGAAACACAGATAAGCCTCCATGAGGGCACCAGGAAGGTCCAGGGCACCCTGGTCAAAGCTATTATCAGCAGCGGCGAGATAGGCGTAGGGATAATGTTTGACCGAGTCTTCCGGGGCGCCCCCAACGTCCAGGGCGCCCCCTGGAGGCCTATATAAGGGGCTTCGACACATCTGCTTCAGGATCAACTGTCAAGTACCATTCCAAGCATTCTGACTGACGACAACACACTAGAAAGAAGGCTCTACGACCGGGAGGCTCCAGGAGGAAGTGCGCGGCACTTCGGAGGTCCAGATCGACCGAGCATCATACTTTGTCTTGTTGGTTTGCATTCATTTAATTACGCACTTAATTTTTCTATATTATTGCTTGTAATCTTGCACTGTAAATCGGATTTCTCCGCCTCCGAAAAGTCCGGAAAGGAGACCAATAGTGGACAGGTGTTCCCGTGCATAGGCCTTGGATGTACTGACCCTGGGGGGTCGGGAACCAAGTAAAAATCCCGCGTGTACTTTCCTTGTTGTGTTTCGTTCTGTTCTTTATTTTTTATATTTTCTGCTGCACTAATGCTCAATGTCTAGAATGAACAAAAGTCCTACAAAGTTTTCAAAGAACGATTTACGATCGATATTCACCCCCCCCCCTCTATCGACGGCACCGGTCCCATAATTGCTTCTGCCCAAAATTGGTTAGCTAGGTTGAATTCATTGAGCATAGTCCTAGCGGCTTCCTGTAGGGTTCTATTCTTCCTTTCTACTATCCCATTTTGCTGGGGGGTTCTAGGACACGAAAATTCACGAATATACCCGTTTATCTTACAAAATTCCTCAAACCTTTGATTTTCAAACTCTCCCCCGTGATCACTCCTAAGTCTTTTGATTTTGGTATCATTTTGATTCTCAATTATCTTACAAAAATCAATAAACAGGTTCAGGATTTCATCCTTAGTTTTTAGGATCCTTACCCAAGTAAACCTAGAGTAATCATCGATAATGACTAAGCAGTACCGGTTTTCGCTCAGTGACTTGGCTCCATGTGAATCAAATAGGTCAAGGTGCAGGAGCTCAAGTGTGGTTTGAGTTAGGTCTGATTGAACTTGTTTGTGTTTAGACCTAATTTGTTTACCTTGGTTGTATGAGTCACATATCATGTTTTTATGGTTCTTAATTTTAGGTATTCCTTTAATTAGACCAAGTTGAGTGATTTTTTAAATTAGTCTTGATTAGTGTGACCTTGTCTCCTATGTCAGAGGTTGGATTCTTCTAATTGAGTTAAAAGGCATTTTGGTACTAAGGGTAGGTTTATAGTATAAACATTATTTTTCCTAGTGCCCTTAAGCATGACTTCTGAGTCTAGCAGATTTCTAATCAGGCAGTCAGAGTTGGTAAAGGTAACTACATAGTCAGTATCACATAATTGACTTATACTAAGCAAATTAAATTTAAAGTTCTCAACCAAGAGTACCTTTTTAATTACAAAATCAGATTTGAGTTCAATGTTACCTGACCCAATGACTTTGAGTGTAGCATTGTTGCCAAATGCTACTGAGCCTAGGTTCTTGAACTTGAGTTTGGTGAATTTCAATTTGTCCCCAGTCATGTGTCTGGAGCACCCACTATCCAACATCCATTGGTCCAAATCTTTATGTTCCTACACATAAAGAATTGATAGATTTGGATCCAATTAGAATTAAGGATAGCTTAAATTGAGTTTCACAACATAGTCTGTCTCACCTAATCTATAGTTATCAATCACGTTATCCTTATGGGTTTTGTGAGATAGGTAAAAATTTTATTTTGAAAAACATGATTAATTTTGAAAAGTTGAATTAATTTTAAAAACCATTAGTTTTAAATTTATTTTGAAGAAAATAGTTGAATCTAAGATTAATTGAAATTTGTGTTAGATTCAAATCTGACAATAGTAAAGTGAATTTGGTTTTCAATAATCGGCTTCCAGGTCGTGGCGAGGCACTAGGCCTTCTTTGGCCGTAGCCTTATTGGATCATCAACCCTTTCCTTGACAAAGCCTTTTATTGATAATCCATCTTCAAGTTACTCCTTGAAAGATTTTGGTCTAACTAGTTTGGGTCTTGGATCGGTAGCTTCGGCTAGTTCCGCCAAAATGACTTCCCTAACGTACTATCATCTCACCTCCACCCAATACTATATTATTCAAATTTCAGTTAAATCATTTTAGTGCTTAATCTAACCAGTCCTAGGTCTAAACATGATAATTTGCAGAAATAAATAAACAATCAAGCATGCAAATTTAAATTAAGGAACAAAAAACAATTTATCTAATTATAAAAATTATTTTTAAATTGGCTCCCCCTGGACTAAAGCCACGGTAATTGTTGGTGCAAGTTGTATCAGTGATGTCCTCCTCTAAATGTTTTAATGTTTGACAATATACTTAAGTCAGTGATACATTTAACAAGGGAAGGGGAGTTAAGAGTGGAGTAAGAAAATGGACCAAAGTCCTAGTAAATCAAGGCAATAAGTCCTGGTTCGAAGAATTTGGCACTAAGTCCTGATCATGGATTAGGCACTAAGTCCTGGCAAAGGGATGGGCACCGAAGACCTGCTCGGAAGGTGGGCACGAAGTCCTGGTCGAGGACAGGGCAAGAAGACCTGGCCGAGGGTTGGGCACCGAAGAGGTTCGAGGAATTGGGCACGAAGACCTAGCCGAGGGTTGGGCACCGAAGTCCTAGACTTAGGGTTTGGGCTCGAAGTCTTGGTCCGAGGGACTGAGCAACTTAGCTGAGCGATGACTAAGGACAAAAGTAGAGAAGGGTCAGGGTTCAGACGTCTCGAGATCTGAGAGTATCGGAAGCTAAGCAAAAGTCCACCCGAAGGAGTGGGTGGCAATCGTCTCCTGAAGGGAGTAGGTGAAAGGCGCGTTCCCAGGGGTGGGAACTTATGTCGGTTCGACCTAGGGTTTCGTGGAAATCCGAAGTTAGAACCAAGTCCTTAAGGTTAAGAATGCATGTATGTTTGCCTTGTATTTATGTATCTTGCAGGTACCATGAATGGAAGACAAAGCAGGCAAACTAGGCTGGAAACTAAGAGGCCAGGCGCCCCCATCAATAGGAGCACCCAACAGCATTCAGGCGCCACCATCAATAGGGGTGCCTGACCCAAAGAGCAAATGTGGTTGTTTCGTGAAGAAGGCAGAATAGGCTTCCATTCAGGCGCCCGGGATGATACAGGCGACCAAGTTGAAAGCTGTATTTGCTGTTTCGAGTTCGAAACACAAATAAGCCTTCACTCAAGCACTTGGGAGGTTCGGGGTGCCCTGGTCAAAGGTTTTATCAGCTGCGGCGAGTTTGGCGTAGGGATGAGATTTGACCAAGTCCATAGGAGCGCCCCCTACCTATCAGGCGCCCGTATGAAGCCTATAAAAGGGGCCTCGACCCCTCAGCTTCAAACACAACTTCCAAGAACGATTCTAAGCATTCTGATCGACGACAAAGATCTAAAGACGTGGCTCTATGACCGGGAGGCTCCAGGAGGAAGTGCGCGGCACTTCGGAGGTTCAGATCGGCCGAGCTTCAAACCTTGTTATGTTCGGTTTGCTTTTATTATTCCGCACATAATTTATTATCTTTGTGATTGTACTTCTGCACTGTAAGACGGGTTTTCTCCGCCTCCGGAAATTCCAGAAAGGAGACCAATAGTGGACTCACGCCGAGTACATAGGCCTTGGACGTACAGACCTTAGGAGGTCGGGAACCAAGTAAATAAATCCCGCGTGTCTGTTGTATTGCTTTTATTCTTTCTGTTTATTTTCCGCTGCACTAACGCTCTGAGTCTAGAACGAAGTTTTGAAAAGTTTACGATTTCCATAAGAAAAATTTACGGTCGATATTCACCCCCCCTCTATCGACGGCACCGATCCTACAGTAATGATTAGGCAAGATATGAATCTTGTCCTTGGGGATCCAATACTGGTTTGGTCCAGCATGGTTGTTCAGGCAGAGTTTGGGTACCCATGCCTGAACTTTGGGAGAGTTTGGGTCCAGATCAATTTAGAACAAACTTCTATTTTCCAAGGATCATATCAAGACCCTTGGAACCCGAAGTGAATCGTTATAAAGTTGCTCTAAGGTCCTTGACTTGAGTTTTCAAGGAGGAGTTCTCTTTCTCAATCTTTTCTGTTGGTGCAGGAAGCACCATATCGAACCTTGTTTTGATATTGGCAAAGGATTCAAAGTTAAGTACTATTTGTGATCTAACGAAGTTACTCAAGTGTGTAGAAAGAAGTCCTAGCAAAGGGTTGCTAGGCGTTGAAGACCTGGCGAAGGACTACTAGGCACCTAGCGAAGGGCTGCTAGGCATTGAAGACCTGGCGAAGGACTGCTAGGCACCTAGCGAAGGGTTGCTAGGAGTTGAAGACTTGGCGAAGGACTGCTAGGCACCTGGTGAAGGACTGCCAGGAATCGAAGACCTAGCAAAGGGCTGCTAGGCACCTGGCAATGGACTGTCAAGAATCGAAGACCTGGCGAAGGGCTGCTAGGCACCTGGCGAAGGACTGCTAGGAATCTAAGACCTGGCGAAGGGCTGCTAAGCACCTGGAGAAGGACTGCTGGGCAAAAGTCCAACCGGAGGAGCCGGTTGATAAAAGGTAAACTCTCCTGACAGGAGTAGGTGAGGACGCGTTCTCCGTCGAGGGAACAGTAGGCGTCGGTTCGACATAGGGTTCCATTTGGGAGACCCGAAGTCAGAACCAAGACAGCTACGGCTGTAAAAACAAATTAACATTCTTGCGTTGTTTGTTATGGAACTAACCTTGGATGCAGGAACCAAAGGAAAGTGTTCTGCAGCTCAGAACGCCCCAAAGGAGAGGGGCAGCAGCTGGGCTAGGCGCCTGGGAGGTCCCGGGAGCCCAAGGTCAAAGTCAAACAATCAATTGAGCAAGAATCGCTTCGGAAGCTTACTGGGTCAGGCGCCCTCAAGCTCACGGGCGCCCTGATGGTCCCGGGCGCCCTGGATGCCTCGGGCGCCCTGGGTCCAAGCCAACCAAGCAATCGAAGCGAATTCAGCCGAGAAGCCAGCAAACCAATTCAACCAGGGCGCCCCCAGTGTCCCGGGCGCCCCCGTCAGCTCCGAGCCCGATTCTGGAGGGATAAGCGCTGACCGAGCTTCGGATGAGAGTTCTCGGATCCGAAGGCACGTGTCAGGCGCCCCCAGGAGTGCTATAAAAGGAGCTCGACCCCTAAGGCTTCACAACACACTTTTCCAACGCCCCAATGCTCTTCGCTCAAGTGTTATGCTCCGGAAACTTCTGATCTCGAGGTTCTAGCGCCGACGACGACCCTTCGCACTGAAGTACAATCCACACCGGGCATCAGTAACGAAGAGTTAAATTGTTCTTTTTATTGCACTACTACTGTACAAATCTCTGTAAAACCGTGCACATTATAGAATTGCCCGCGGTAAATGGTCAAGAATCGTGGGCCTTGGAGTAGGAGCCGACCGCGACTCCGAACCAAGTAAAAATGCTTGTGTTCCTTATGTGTGTTTTTAATTTCTGCTGCGTATTCTCTTAAAGTTATCCGAAACGTTTTCACGATATTCACCCCCCTCCTCTATCATTTTTTTTATCCAACAAGTGGTATCAGAGCGGGGAAGCTCAAATTTGGTGCAACCACTAATTTGGGAATTGTTTTTTCAGATTTACGATATTTCTCATTTTATTTTTTTTCTTTTTCGTTAATCGAGGTTGGTGCAACACCACTCGATATTTTTTGCTTTTTATTTCAAATAAATAATATCTGTGGGTGGATTTATGCCTTTTTTAATTTTTAATTCTTATTTTTTCACCATTCATTAGAATTGATAAAACGATCAATTTTTGAAAACTTGTCATAAATTTTTTATTATTATTTTAATATTTTTTTCTCGAAATTCATGCTACCTTAATTCGAGCAGATTTTTCCCAAACATTGAAATCATACCTTTTCATTATTAATCAAAATTGATAAAGCTAATATTTTCAATAATTTGTCATAAATTTTTTTTAATTATTATTTTAGTATTTTACCTCGAAATTCGTGTAATATTTATTTTGGGCAATTTTTTCTTCTCCCGCACTACTAATCTAAGACCAAGTCTTGGTACATTTTTGTTACTTCTTTTCTGTACGAGGTTAAACTAAATGGTCAACCAAGAGTGGAACAGTGCCCGTCCACCACTATTCTCCGGCGAGAACTTCAATTATTGGAGAAGTCAAATGGAATTCCATCTGAAGACCCATATGGGCATATAGATGATCATTCAAACAGGGTTCTCCCTCCCTATAGAAGATGGACTATCAATTACGTGGGACCAACTGGATGAACCAACCCTGAGGAAGATCGAGACAGATGCAAGGGCGACTGCAATCCTACAATGTGGCATACATAACCAATAAAGAATTGAAGTGGATCGGATCCTTCAACTGTGCCAAAGAGATGTGGGAAAAGCTAATCAATCTACACGAAGAGAGCTCCGATATTGAGATCTTAGAAGATTTTGCATTTTCGGCTCAAGCACAAGTAGCTGAGACAGACTCGACACTCGATGTCAAAATCGAACCAGAGTCAGACGACGAGTTTTCTGAGACAAAATCGGTAACTAATTTTGAATCATTTTCTAAATTAAGATTTATAATCAAGCTATACTGCAATGGTCGAGGAAGGTTTAGTTTTCATTGCAGGGAAAACTCCAAGAGAACTGCAAAAGAGGCCTAAACCAGTACCTGAGTCCAACTCAGACTCTGAATTTGACAACAAAGAAGGAGATCAAATCAAACTGGTCTGATTTGCTCGTGATCACTACAAGATGATAAAGAAACAAAAAAGAAAGACGCCAAGTATCAAGGGGGAGATTCCCAACCGGGAATCAAAAGGTAAATTTACGATATTCGAAAATCTAATATTTAACTCAAAGAACGTAATTAATTCATATAAATTAGTTAAGGCTAATATGTTAGAAAACTTAATTCCCAACCTTGTTGATTTTTAAAAACTTGAGTATTATTTCAATTATGATGTGACTTAGATAACTTTTTCTTTGTTTGCTTGTTTATTTTCATTTGCAATCTTAATTTTTTTTCTTAGATTTAGGATTGGTTAGATTAAGGACAAATGATTAAATTGAAACTTGAACAACTTAGTAATAGGATAAGGGTTGATGATAGTACGTTAGGGAAGCATGACTAAGGAGTCAGGTAGGGTAAGGAGTACCCTATTTGGTCTTTTTATTCCGGTGGAATTAGCCGAAGCTACCTCTCCGAATCCTAAGCTAGTTAGACCAAAGTTTCTCAAAAAGCAATTTGAAAATAAAATTTCTTTAAAAGGTTTTGTCTAGGAAAGGGTTGTTGATCCAATAAGGCTACGGCCAAAGAAGGCCTCTGTGCCTCGCCAAGACCTGGAAGCCAATTATCGAAACTTACTTTCAAATTGTCATTTGTTAAACTTGAATCTAACACAAGCTTCAATCAAATCATAGCTTTTAATTTAAATTCAAAGATAAAATTTAACGCAACTCACAAAATAGATAAGGATACCTTGTTTTGTCACTTAGAAATGGGTGAGATGCTCAGGACCTAAAAGTTTAGTCCAACCCAATCAACCTTACAAAACAAATTCAACTTAATTATTCTCAACTAATTATTCTCAAAATTCAACTTAATTATTCTCAATCAATTATTTTCAAAATTCAACTTAACAATTTTAAAAATTCAAAGTTAAAATTCTAATTAATTTCAAAATCCTCAAAAATCATTTAAACTTTTAAACTAAGGTTTAATGTTTCAAAATTGCTCACCTTAGGTTTCTTTTGCTCATTTACCTAAGAATTACTTAATGTCTGTAAACATTTCTATATAAAAAACTTCTTTTAGACAATCAATTTATTCTTGAAAAATAAGTGTTGCAAAAGTCACCTTGGGTATTACCTAGGATATATTTTTCGAAAAATGTCTACAGTCCGGATTTTGAGATTTATATATTTTTTGGACTTAAGGGTATTCTGTATCTCTCTTGGAAATCATTTTAATAGAATTTCTTCTTCCTAGTTCTTTAACTTTTTCAAAGGAAGAAAAAGAAGAATTTGTTTTTCAAACCGCTAAAACAAAATAGTTTTCAAAAGTTGTTTTAAACTTAGTTTTTTTTATTCTTTTCTTTGAATCAAACCCTAAGACTCAGAGGAGGATTAACTTGTGGTCAACAAGCCTCCTAGGACTGTGTCAGGATTAGGGGGAGTTCAAATTAAAAGAAGAAGTTTAAAAATATTATGGTTTCAAACTATTACTCATGTTTTTCGAAAACTATGCTATCTTTTCAAAATATGTCTTTCAAATACTCATTTTTTTTGAAATATTAATACTTCAAAATTCACTTTAAGAATTGTGTTTGATTCCCTTTCAATTTTGACAAAACCCTAAGGGCATAAAGGAAGTCTACTTCATGATCTACAAGGACTCCTAGGATGTGTCAAATTTAGGGGAAGTCTAAATCAAAAGAAGATTTTCTAACAAGTTTTTTTAATTATTTGTTTTGAATTATTAAATAATTCTTGTGGTTTGAACCAACCCTAAAGACTCAGAGGAAGAGTACTTGTGGTCAACAAGCTTCCTAGGACTGGGTCAAGTTTAGGGGGAGGTCAAACTGAAGGATTTGCTAATTTCAAAATAATATGTTTTCATGTATTGCATTATTTAAATCCGTCTAAAAACATAAGGGAGTTCGTTTAAATACTTTCATTTTTTGAAAATATTTATGGAAAATAATATTTACTTGAGTTTGAAGAATTTCCAGGACACTTAGGAAAATATCCTTGTAGTTAACAAGGCTTCTTAGGATTGTGCCAGACTAGAAAAGAAACCAAGTCAAGTAAAATATTATCTTTTAAAATAAGATTTTTTCAAAAGTACTTATACCTCTCAAAAATTCTAATATTTTTTCAAAAATACTTGTACCTCTCAAATTCATAAAATTTCTCAAAGCACTTATGTTTTAAAGACAATTGTTCAAAAAGTACTTGTTTTTTTTGGTATTTGCATTTTTCAAAATATTCAAAACAAGTAAACTTATTGATTAAATATTTTGTTTGATTATCATGCATGACTCAATAAGAATATACATTTGACTCCAGTTCTGTTTTTAAGCATCAATTCTTCATTATTTCAAAATTGAGTTACTTAGAAATTATCATAATTTTTGATATTATTCTCTCACTCAAATATTTATGTTTTCAAAACCCATAAGCTCTGATACACAAATTTAAAATATCTTTCAAAATATATTTTTCAAGAGTTCTTTATTTATGGCCAAGGGGGAGAGTAGAAAAAGTGAAAATTAAATTATTCCTTAAACTTTTTCCCCTTTTCAAAGAAAGTTTATCTTAGAAATGGTCTAAAACATAAGGAGAATAATTTCACATTAAGGGGGAGAGAAAGCAAAGAGAGAAAGGAAATTTTTTGTAAATTATTATCTCTTTTTCAAAAGTGCTTCAAAAAAATTTTTCTAAAGTATTTCTAGGTTTCTTAGTAAACAAAATTTGTCTGAGCAAAAACTTTTTGAAAATTTTGGTAAATGTTTCTAAGAAAAGTTTTTTTGGGTGAAAAACTTATCGAGAAATTTCTTAAAGATTTTATTTTTCAAAATGCACAAAGTATTTCCAAGAAAATTTTTCTATGTGTGCAAATTTGTTTGGTAAACAAATTTTTTCCCAATTCTCAAAGTTGAATTTTTTAAGGGAAATTTGACTTCAAAATTTTGCCTAAGTAAACTTTTTTAGTAAAATGTTTTTTGCAAAGTCTTGTAAGTAAAAGTTTTTTTTAACAAAATTTAGGATTGCAAAACTTTTCTAAGTGTAAAAAGTTTTTTGGTGCAAACGCTTTAACTCTATTTTTTGAAAAAAATACTTTGTCAAAAACATGAAACACTTAGAAGTTTTACAAAAACTCCATCCCTATTAGATATCTTGTTCACCCATGAATATTTTTGATATATGTCAAAGGGGGAGGAAAGGTCAAAGTTAAGTGTTTTATGTGTTTTATAACACAATTATTCAGGAGGAGTATGAGAAAATTTTTATTTTTTCTGTTCAAAATTACATTGGTCTTAGACTTTATACTGTTCAAAATTGCTATAGTTAATTGGTCTTAACCTTATTGCTTAATCTGTTATAATTTTTACTTAACTTTGAAATGTGTTGTCATAAATCAAAAAGGGGGAGATTGTTGGTGCAGGAAGCACCATATCGAACCTTGTTTTGATATTGGCAAAGGATTCAAAGTTAAGTACTATTTGTGATCTAACGAAGTTACTCAAGTATGCAGAAAGAAGTCCTAGCAAAGGGCTGCTAGGTGTTGAAGACCTAGCAAAGGACTGTTAGCCACCTAGCGAAGGGATTCTAGGCATTGAAGACCTAGCGAAGGACTGCTAGGCACCTAGCGAAGGGTTGCTAGGAGTTGAAGACCTGGCGAAGGACTGCTAGGCACCTGGCGAAGGACTGCTAGGAATCGAAGACCTGGTGAAGGGATACTAGGCACCTGGCGAAGGACTGCCAGGAATCGAAGACCTGGCGAAGGGCTTCTAGGCACCTGGCGAAGGGCTTCTAGGAATCTAAGACCTGGCGAAGGGCTGCTAGGCACCTGGCGAAGGACTGCTGGGCAAAAGTCCAACCGGAGGAGCCGATTGGCAAATGGTAAACTCTCCTGAGAGGAGTAGGTGAGGACGCGTTCCCCGTCGAGGGAACAGTAGGCATCGGTTCGACCTAGGGTTCCCCGTCGAGGAGACTCAAGGTCAGAACCAAGACAGCTACGACTGTAAAAACTAATTAACATTCTTGCGTTGTTTGTTGTGGAACTAACCTTGGATGCAGGAACCAAAGGAAAGTGTTCTGCAGCTCAGAACGCCCCAAAAGAGAGGGGCAGCAGCTGGGCTAGGCGCCCGGGAGGTCCCGGGCGCCCAAGGTCATAGCCAAACAACCAATTGAGCAAGAGTCGCTTTGGAAGCTTACTGGGCCAGGCGCCCTCAAGCTCCTGGGCGCCCTGATGGTCCCAGGCGCCCTGGATGCCTCGGGCGCCCTAGGTCCAAGCCAACCAAGCAATCGAAGCGAATTCAGCCGAGAAGCCAGCAAACCAATTCAACCGGGGAGCCCCCAGTGTCCCGGGCGCCCCCGTCAGCTCCGAGCCCGATTCTGGAGGGATAAGCGCTGACCGAGCTTCGGATGAGAGTTCTCGGATCCGAAGGCATGTGTCAGGCACCCCCAGCGTCCCGAGCACCCCCAGGAGTGCTATAAAAGGGGCTCGACCCCTAAGGCTTCACAACACACTTTTCCAACGCCCCAATGCTCTTCGCTCAAGCGCTCTGCTTCGGAAACTTCTGATCTCGAGGTTCTAGCACCGATGATGACCCTCCGCACCGAAGTACAATCCACACCGGGCATCGATAACGAAGAGTTAAATTGTTCTTTTTACTGCACTACTACTGTACAAATCTCTGTAAAACCTTGCGCATTATAGAATTGCCCGCAGTAAACGGTCGAGGACCGTGGGCCTTGGAGTAGGAGTCGACCGCGACTCCGAACCAAGTAAAAACGCTTGTGTTCTTTGTGTGTGTTTTTAATTTCCGCTGCGTATTCTCTTAAAGTTTTATCCAAAACATTTTCACGATATTCACCCCCCCCCCCTCTATCGTGTTTTCTCGATCCAACATTTTCAACTTGAGTAGAGGTTCCTTCTTGAACCTTCTCGGTCAAAGATCTAGAGTCAGCTCCCTCTTTCAGGAGTTTTACTTCCTGTCGAAGGGACTCGACTCGAATTTTGGCTTTTGCCAAGTTACGAGATAAGTAGGCAATTAACTTTGATAATTCAACTTCAGAGTAACCACTTATAGTTATTTTGCCATTCTCCGAAATTGTGAGCCTTCCGTCGTCCAGCTCCGATTCTGATCCAGTATCGATGTCTTCCGAAGCGGTCAAGGCGAGAATGTTCGATTGTAGGGCCTCTTCGTCTTCTTCGGAGGAAGATTCGTCCCACATGGCTTGAAGAGCCTTCTTTCTTCTAGTCTTCTTAGCTTCTTTTAGATTAGGGCACTCTGATTTGTAGTGTCCCTTCTTGTTGCATTCGTAGCAAGTCACATTTGATTTGGTCTTTGACGTTGAGGGTTCAGCTGGATCTTCCTTCTTTCGGCTGGCTTTTCTTCTGTTGGTTTGATGCTTCAGCTCCTTGTAGTAGTCCCGGGCTAGCCGAACCAGCTTGGGTTGATCCCCTTCACTATCTTCTGAGTCTGAATCTGAGTCAGACTCGGGTGCAGGTTGAGGCTTTTTCTTGGCCATCTTTCCTTAGGGTTTACCTGCAAGAAAAGCGATACCTTTCTCGGACAAAGTGTAGTTAGTCTGCTCGTGTAATTCCAATTCTGAAAATAATTCGTCTAATTTGATTTTAGAAAGATCCCTAGAAACTTTGTAAGCATCTACCATAGATGCCCACAGAGTATTTCTTGGGAAAGTGTTTAGGGTATACCTGATAAGGTCACGGTTTTCTACCTTGTGACCGATTGTGTGCAGGCCGTTCATAAGCTCCTAGATCTTGGCGTGGAGCTGGGCTGCTGATTCGCCTTCGTTCATTTTGATTGTGTATAATTTGTTCAGCAGTAGGTCCCTTTTGCTGATTCTGGTGTCAGAGGTACCTTCGTGCAACTCGATCAGTACTTACTCCAGAGTTCTTTAGCACGGTTGAAGGGACCCACCCGGTTCAGTTCTTCTTTGGTTAATCTGCATTGCAGTGTCTGGGTTGCCTTTGCATCAGCCTCGATCTTTTTCTTCAGCGAGGCATCCCATTCTGTGTAGTGTTGTGCCACTCCTTCAGCATTCTTGGGGATTTCAAGGCCAGATTGGATAATAATCCACATGTCCACCTGAGTTTTCAAGTGGACTTCCATCCGACTCTTCCAGTAGGAGAAATCTTCTCCACTAAAGAGAGGTGGTCTGGCTGTGCTGAAACCCTCTTGCATGGCCATTATAATTTCTGAAATAACAAAAAATAAGGAAATTCTATCCCAAGACTTGGTCTTGGATTAGTAGTGCGGGAATAAAATAATTGAGAAAAAGCAATCGAGTGGTGTTGCACCAATCTCGATTAACGAGAAAAATTCGGAAAAAGAAATTAAAATTTTTCGTAAAATCTGAAAAACTCTCAAATTGGTGGTTGCACCAAATTTGAGCCACCCGCTCTGATACCACTTGTTGGATCGAAGAAAACGATAGAGGGGGTGAATATCGTTAAATACTTTTCGGATTAAAAAGAGTAGATATGCAGCGGAAAGAAATTAAATGCACAAGAACACAAGTCTATTTTTTACTTGGTTGGGAGTCGCGGTCGGCTCCTACTCCAAGGCCCACGGTCCTCGACCGTTTACTTTGGGCAATACTATAATTGCCCAAAAAGATTTACAAGTTAAAAACAAGAGTATTTCAGAAAATTAAAATTGCTACAGTTTTCGTTACCGACACCCGATGTGGATCGTATTTCGGAGCAGAGGGTCATCGTCAGTGCTGGGATCTCGAAGTCGGAGTTTGCTGGGGCGTAGCGCTTGAACGAAAAGCTTTGGAGCGTTGAGAAAAAGTGATGTTGAAGCCTTGGGGTCGAGCACCCTTTTATAGTGCTCCTGGGGGCGCCTGATTCGTTGGGTGCGCCTGACACGTGCCTTCACCTGCGAGAAACTCAATCCGCAACTCGGTCAACGTTTATCCCCTCCGATTCGGCCCTTGGTCTAACTGGGGCACCCGGGACCTCTCGGGCACCTAGGTTGACCTGGTCCAGTTGCTTCGTGGCAGATTTGCTTCGATGGCTACTTTGGCTTTGACCTTGGGCGCCCGGGACCTCCCGGGCGCCTAGCCCAGTGCAGTTCGAAGCGATCTTGCTTCCTTGCTGTTTTGGCCTTTTACCTTGGGCGCCCCGGGACCTCTCGGGTGCCTAGCCCAGTTGCCTGCCCCTTCCTCTGGGGCGTTCTGAGCTGCAGAAACACAATCCTTCGGTCCCTGCAACCAAGGTTAGTTCCAAAACAAACTAAGCAAGAATGTTAGTCATTATTTACAGCCGTAGCTATCTTGGTTCTGACTTCGGGTCTCCCAAATGGAACCCTAGGTCGAACCGACACCTACTGTTCCCTCGACGGGGAACGCGTCCTCACCTACTCCTCTCAGGAGAGTTTAATTTTTGCCAACCGGCTCCTGCGGTTGGACTTTTGCCCAATCTACCTGACCAGGTCTTCGTGCCCAACTTCCGGTCAGGTCTTCGGTGCCCAACCCCTTGCCAAGACTTCGTGCCCAGTCCTTGACCAGGACTTCTTTGCCCGATTTTCGGTCAGGTCTTCTTGCCCAGTCCTTGACCAGGACTTCTTTGCCCAGCCCTTTGCTAGGACTTCTTGCCTAGTGAACCTAGGACTTCTTCCTGCACACTCAGTGAACAAGTTAGAACACAACAACATCTTAACTTCTGAACCCTTTGCCATTATCAAAATCCAGGTTTGACTTAGGTGCTGCCTGCACCAACATACTACTGGTGGGGCTCATTGTTATCAGTGTGGATCTAGGGACCACAACAAACCAGATTATCCCTTTGAGCACCCCATCTGCTATTATTATAAGCCTCCGGGTCATGAGAGTCGAGGTTGTCGATTAAAGGCACGGCTCAGCATTAGTCAGTCGCAGTTACTCATCAGGGGGGTCGATTAGGATAGCAGAGGCCACAGAGAGGTGGCCGTTAGACTCAGACTTCGTCTCGACAGCAGCAGACAGGACGTCAGCAGGCAGTTCCTCCACCAGTTCAGATTTATTGTATGCCTGGGCATGAGTACGCCGCCACTCCAGTGGCGTCTCCGTATTCTATGACGGGGCTCATTATCAGCCATGATACCCATCATACCAGCCCGCAGTTTATCAGCCTCAGCAGTCGACTGGAGCTTTAGTTTATTAGCCCCAGCAGTCGGTTGGGCCTTTTATATATCAGCCCAAGCAGACTACCGGGCCTTCAGGATCTCAGCCTTAGCCGATTTTGGCATTGCCACCTCCAGCTCCATAGGCAGGTCGGGTTTATGCAATTACCAAAGAGGAGGCACAGTGGGCCGATGGATCAGTCTTCCGTGGTATGATTTCAGTTTACGCATTTCCTGCTGAATTGCTTGTTGATATCGGTAGTTCTAGTTCTTTCATATCACGGTTGTTTATGGCAAAGATTAGTAGGTTGTCTACCCTTAGATCACAACGTCTATCAGTGTCTCTGCAATCCGGTGAGGTATTGGATATCACGCAAGAAGATAAGGCATGCCCCTTGGATTTTGGGGAATATACTCTCACTATGGATTTATCGATTCTCGAGTTGGTAGAGTTTGATATTATTCTGGGCATGGACTCATTGGCGGCCTATCATGCCACAGTCGATTGCCAAGTGAGGGTTGTCACATTTCGGCCTCCGAACCAACCCTCATGGGAATTTATTGGCATAAGAGATAATGGGATTTCGATTATCTCAGCACTTCAGGCCTAGAAACATATGTCGCACGGATGTCAGGGTTTTCTTTTGTCACTGATCAGCACAGATGATAGCAGTAGCCCTCAGCTCTCGGATGTTCCAGTGGTTCGAGAATTTCCGGACATATTTCCAGAGGAGCTTCCTGGTTTGCCTCCTAGAAGGCAAGTTGAGTTCACAGTCGAGTTGATTCATTGTTGGTGCAGGAAGCACCATATCGGACCTTGTTTTGATATTGGCAAAGGATTCAAAGTTAAGTTTGTTTGTGATCTAACAATGTTACTCAAGTGTGCAGAGACAAAGCCCTAGCAAAGGACTGCTAGGCACCTGGCGTAGGACTGCCAGTATCCAAGCCCTAGCGAAGGACTGCTAGGCAACTGGCGAAGGACTGCCAGTATCCAAGCCCTAGCGAAGGACTGCTAGGCAACTGGCGAAGGACTGCCAGTATCCAAGACCTAGCGAAGGACTGCTATGTTGGGACCGGGTGCATGTCGACAAGGATACGGGTTCGTAAAATTTTAAATTTTTACGTGCAGCGGAAGAATTAGCATAAAATAATTTTCTACATTATTTTAACCACGTATCTAGCATGCAACCTTATGGTATGTTGACATGATCATAAATTAAAACTTTGCGGAAAAGTAAACTAATTTACCAAGTACCTCGCGTAACTCGAAGTAAGGGACGAGATCCAACCGTAGCGTCCCTTGGAAGCTTCGCCTCTATTCGCGTCCACGCCGAGTTCTCTTCGGGATGACTTCGCAAAGTCTCGAGTTTTGTGCCAACGAGAACTACTAGATTCTCTAAAGGCACAACTAGAAGAACAAGAGAAAAGATAGGAAACTAACCACCAAAGTAACGGAATCAAAATTCCGGGAAAACAGGAGTTGTGATCCGCTTCTTCTTCTACTTGGTTGGCTTCTCCTTCTTCTTGATAGCTCACGGCAACCAACTTGGAGGGGTGAGGGTGCGCCGGCCCTAGTTTGGACAAGGGGAGCCGGCCCTAATCCTTAAGGAGGGCGCCGGCCCTAAGGGAAGAAGAAGAGAGAATAAGAGAGAGAGGGAGAGAATTATCTCTTAATAGCTCTATCTCAAAATTAGAATTAAGGGCTTGCCTTTGGTTCCTTTATATAGTAGCATCTCCCTTGCCAAGTCTCCCTCTTAACGGATTTAACGGAATTAGTTATCATAAGAAATTTATCCTATAAATTCTCTTATGAATTATTCCGTTTAAACCAAGTTTTATTATAACTAACTTTATAATAAAACTAATTAATCTCTCCTTTTATTATGAAATAAATTTTATAAGAAATTTATAAACTTTCTTATTATGGAAAAATCAATTCATAATTGATTTTATAAAATTAAAATAAACCATTCCATGGATCATTTTAATTTCCATAAAAAGAATAAATTTCTATAAATTTATTTATATAAATTTCTTTACACAAATTTATTTATCCATAATTTATAAAACAAATCGCACTAGATTTATTTTATTAATTAAACCAAATAAATTGGTTTTATCCCCTTGTTGTGGCCGGCCAAACCAAAGGGGTTTGGCACCCTCTTTGGCCGGCCAAACCGAGCCGAACCGACGCGAGTTAAACTCATTTAATTCGCCCAATAAGCCTTCAAAAGACTTAGCCATTTTTAGTTTCCATTGCGCCTCTGATAAATTCAGATTCGACTTATTTCTCTTGATCGGAAAATTCAATTTTCAACTCATTTTAAATCCCTCGGATTACTCTTAGTGCGTGTGACTAAATAGGCTTTCGATTTATGTTGGTTGTCTATAATCAACTAATTATAGAACGATCATGAGTGGCACCTAGTAGTACATCATGACCCCCAATTAATCGAAAGATCAACGGTTGACCTCAGAAAGAATTCCGAAACCCTTCAGCAGCTCTAATGAATCGTGCCCCATTCTCTTCCCCATCTTATACCCACTTGGTTCAGGACACGGTCTATTTGTGTCAGTCCCCACTAGGCTGACTACGTCACACCTAGCCCAAGTAATGTCTTTCTCGTCCTTTGGATTTCTAATTACTCTCATGTATTTTAGAGACTCGCACTCCAAACATGATATACTCTGGCCAGAGGTTTTGAGTAACAATCCGACGATAGGCCTGGGTATACATCTCCTCGCAAGGAGTGGTGAATCCATTGTAGGCTGTTCAAACATCTTCGGGCACTTCGGCTTATACCCAATCATCCTGGGTCCACACCTCCTTGGAGATGCTTGCTTAAGATGTTAAAGTATAAGTCTCCATGACCAAGATGACTTGAACACCGCAAGTCAAAGGAACATCGCACTTAAGCCGCAGTAAGAACTTCATTGACATATCTATATAGATAACCATATGAAGTCTTACAGCTAGTCACTCCAATGAACTAGTTCCCTTAACTAGCATCCATGTTTATCTCCGGACATCCCAATGTCACCAGCCAGTGAGAATCAGCTGATTAGAGAATAACCCATGCTAGTCTCAACAGAATTGATAGTGTCCGTATTTATCAATTCATCGACTAGGGATATTTTCAATACTTCACATTTGCACATTTAGAGATAATCACTAGTTGTGATCCCATCACATATTCTCTTATGCTGTGAGTTGTATTGCGGACATTCAGTAGATGAGTTTAAGATCCCAATCAAATACAAACATGTATACTCAAATAGTGAATTATCATTTATTGAAATAAATGTTTACAATCATAAGGCGATTGCCTTAGGACACTTCTCTCATATCACTAACAAACTCCCACTTGGCCTAATGCCAATCGCTACGGTATCCAATATCACAAGCTCTAACATGACCCTCAAACTTGCTCTGAGGCAAGGCCTTTGTTAATGGATCCGCTAAATTCCTTTCAATGGGAATTTTCTCAATTTGTATATCATTCCTACTTATAATCTCTCTGATCAGATGATAGCGGCGAAGCACATGTTTGGATCGCTGATGAGACCTTGGTTCCTTTGCTTGTGCAATAGCTCCATTGTTGTCGCAGTAAACTGGCACTGCATCATCAATGGTTGGAACCACGCCAAGTTCAGATACGAACTTCTTGTTCTAGACTACTTCCTTTGCTGCTTCCGAAGCTGCGATATATTCCGCTTCCATGGTGGAATCCGCTACGGTGTCTTGTTTGGAACTTTTCCAACTTACTACGCCTCCATTCAAAATAAATACGTATCCAGACTGAGATTTGGAGTCATCCTTATCTGTCTGGAAACTGGCATCTATATACCCACGTATTACCATATCTCCTTCTCCATATATTAGGAACACATCCTTAGTTTTTCTTAAGTACTTAAGGATTGTCTTAACAGCCGCCCAATGATCCATTCCTAGATCCGACTGGTATCTGCTTGTGACGCTCAAAGCATACGATACATCGGGCCTTGTACAAAACATAGCATACATGATAGATCCTATCGCGGATGCATAAGGAATCTTATTCATGCAAATCCTCTCGTCTTCTGTGCGCGGGCACATAGACTTTGAAAGGTTGATCCCATGCCTGATGGGAAGGTAACCTTTCTTGGATTCCGACATGCTAAACCTTTTTAGCACTCGGTCTATATATGTAGACTGCGAAAGACCAAGCAACCGTTTTGATCTATCTCTATAGATTCTAATCCCAAGGATATAGGTTGCTTCTCCCAGGTCTTTCATGGAGAAAGTTTTGGACAACCAAATTTTAACAGTCTGTAAGACTGATATATCGTTTCCTATAAGTAAGATGTCATCGACATATAATACTAGGAATACGACTACACTCCCACTAACCATCTTGTACACACAAGGTTCGTCTAGATTTTGTGAGAAATCAAACTTTTTGATTGTCTCATCAAAACGGATGTTCCAGCTCCTAGATGCTTGCTTCAGTCCATATATGGATCGTCGAAGCTTGCATACTTTGGTTTTATCAACCGATGTGAAACCTTCAGGTTGTATCATGTATACATCCTCAAGCAGGTTTCCGTTAAGGAAAGCTGTTTTCACATCCATTTGCCATATCTCATAATCATAATGAGCTGCTATGGCTAGGAGCATCCCAATGGATTTAAGCATAGCTACTAGCGAATAGGTTTCGTCATAATCAATTCCTTGTTTTTGACGATATCCTTTTGCCACCAATCTAGCCTTAAAGGTAACAACATTACCTTCCATGTCGGTTTTCTTCTTGAAAACCCACTTGCACCCTATGGGCTTAATCCCTTCAGGTGGGTTAACCAAGTCCCATACTTGGTTTTCGTACATAGAATTCATTTCCGACTTCATGGCCTCAAGCCATTTGTCCCTTTCTGATCTTTTCAGAACATCTTCATAACTAATAGGTTCGTCATCGCTTATGAGTAACACGTCATTCGATTCACTTACGAGAAATTCATATCTCTCTGGAATATTGCGTGTCCTATCAGATCTACGAAGAGGTGGTGTAGTTTTAGGTTCAACTGATAGCTCATCATTATGAGGTATTGGTTGTGGGTCTAGACTAGGTGTCTCTGTAATGTCTATTGGAGATTCTTGAACTTCATCAAGTTCAATGCCACTCCCACTGTTTTCTTGTAAAAGAAATTCTTTTTCCAGAAATACAGCATGCCTTGAAACACACACCTTTTGTTCCAAGAGATGATAGAATTGGTAACCCTTCGTTTCCTTAGGGTATCCAATAAATAGACATTTATCAGACTTAGCATCCAATTTGTCTGATACAATCCGCTTCACATAAGCAGGACAACCCCATATCTTAAGGTGAGTTAAGTGGGGTTTCTTACTATTCCATGTCTCATATGGAGTAGTAGAGACTACCTTGGTCGGGACTCTGTTTAGCAAGTAAACAGCTGTCTTAAGTGCATAGCCCCAAAAGGATTTTGGAAGAGTTGCATGATTCACCATCGACCTAACCATGTCCATCAAGGTTCGGTTGCGCCTCTCAGATACTCCATTATGCTGTGATGTATACGGCGGAGTCCATTGGGATAATATCCCATTGTCCCTAAGATAATCTTGAAACTCTTGACTTAAGTATTCACCACCCCGATCGGATCGAAGTATTTTAATACTTTTGCCAAGCTGTTTCTCTACTTCATTTCTGAACTCTTTGAATTTCTCAAAGGCTTCAGATTTGTGTTTCATCAAGAACACGTACCCGAATCGTGAGTGATCATCGATAAAGGTGATGAAGTAGCTATAGCCTCCTTGTGCAAGAGTTGACATTGGTCCGCATACATCAGTATGTATTAGACCAGGCAATTCTCCCACTGGATTACCTTTTCCAGAAAAGGGTAATTTGGTCATCTTGCCTTTTAAGCATGATTCGCATGTATCAAATGAACCAGGTTCAAATGATTCCAAAATTCCACATCAGTGTAATTCGGTCATGCGTTTCTTACTTACATGGCCAAGACGAC
>JAGFNQ010003983.1:194304-266776 GCA_024364735.1 Boesenbergia rotunda | reverse complement strand
GCCCGCTTAGTAGCCAAAGGGTTCAGTCAAGTAGAAGGGTTAGATTATGACGAAACCTATGCCCCATAGCTAGACTTGAGTCCATTAGGATGTTGTTAGCCTTTGCATCCCATAAAGGATTTAAACTCTACCAAATGGATGTAAAGTCAGCCTTTCTAAATGGATTTATTAAGGAAGAAGTCTATGTAGGACAACCCCCTGGTTTTGAGGACTTAGAAAGACCTGACCATGTTTACAAGCTCACTAAAGCACTTTATGCAAGCACCTAGGGCCTAGTATGAACGCTTATCAACCTACCTAATTTCGAAAGAATTTAAACAAGGACAATTTGACTCAACCCTATTTATTAAGACCTTAGGAAAAAAAATCTTTATCGCCCAAATCTACGTCGATGACATAATCTTTGGGTCCACCAACACAAATTTCTTAAAAGAATTTGTTAAAATAATGGAAAATGAATTTGAAATGAGCTTAGTTGGTGAGCTCAACTTCTTTCTAGGGTTACAAATTAAACAAACTAGGGATGGAAACTATGTCCATCAATCCAAATATGCTAAGGAGTTAATAAAGAAATTCAAAATGGACAACTCCAAAAGCATAAGTACCCCCATGGCCACAAATGTAAAAATAGATAGTGACCCTGATGATAAACCAGTAGACCTTAAACTTTATAGGAATATGATTGGAAGTCTACTGTACCTTACAGCCAGCAGACCTGATATCTTTTTTGCAGTAGAAATGTGTGCTAGATACCAAACTTGTGTTAAGGAAATGCACTTAGCAGCCCTAAAAAGAATACTTATATACATTAAGGGCACCCTAAATGTAGGGATTTGGTATCCTAGGGCCTCAACTTTTGACTTGTTAGGATACTCGGACTCTGACTATGCTGGTTGTAAACTAGATAGAAAAAGTACAAGTGGAAGCTGCCAACTTTTAGGAAATAGTCTAGTGAGTTGGTGCAACAGAAAACAACACTGTGTAGCTCTATCCACAAGTGAAGCTGAGTATGTTGCTTTAGGAGAGTGTGTAGCACAACTCTTATGGATGATGCACACTCTTAAAGACTTCCAGCTCAGCTACACTCAAACTCAGGTCTACATTGATAATATCAGCTCAATTAATCTAACTAAGAATCCAATCCAACACTCCAAAACTAAACACATAGAAGTTAAACACCACTTTGTAAGAGATCATGTAGCCAGGGGTGAAATAGTCCTTAAGCATATAGACTCAAAATCTAACCTAGCTGATATATTCACCAAACCCTTACCTGAGTCTGAATTCAGCTCACTAAGAAGGTAGTTAGGGTTATGCTTGGTAGAATAGGTTTACTCTACTTCTGTGTTTCTTTTAAAATTGTTTTATTACTTATCAGTTTCTACTTAATTTGAAATTTTTTTAAAAACCAATTTTTTTCGACTTAGTTTTTTCTGAAAAAATTACCCCCTTTAAAACTAGGGCTTTTTCGCAAATGGACTTAGCTTAGGCCCTAACCCTAGAACTGCATACACCTATAAATCTAAAAGCCAGCATCTCACAAGCACCTTAGGGTAGTTTTGAATGATAACCTAGAATGGGTTGAGATGCTTAGGTCTTTGCCTTGATTCAAGATGCTTAAGTCTGTGCATTTGCAGTAATTGGGGCACTAAATACCAATAAACAGTAATCAAGTTAAGTGTCAAGCTTAGAAAATCTAACTTGAACAGAACACTTAACTTGACTAACCCTAGCGAAAGCTACTGTTTATAACAATTAGTAAGTAGCTAATTGGGTTAGACAGGACCCGAAAGAGATAATTCAAATTGATTTGATCCAGTTTATATCTTGAATTGGTTCAGTACAGCACCTTACTTCTTTTGCTATAATGTTTTGCTATATTGTGTTTTTTGATATATGACAAAGGGAGAGAGATTGGAAAGGAGAGAAGGTTTAAAATTTAGAGAAGGTTTAAAATTTAGAGAAGGTTTAAAAAAAATTTTCAAAATTTTAAAACTTTATCTATCTCCTTTTCAAAAAGTAAAATCCCTTAAGTCAATTGCACAAAATTATTTCTAAGTACTTAAGTTGTTTTCAAAATTATTTGTAAGTACTTGACTTAAGTCAATTTTCAAAATTACTTAAGCTATTTTTAAAAGTTCTCTAAATACTTATCTTAAATTTCACTAATAGAAAAATTTCTAAGTTTAATTTCAAAAATTTTCTTGAAAACCTTTTAAAAAAAAGTGCTAAAGAAATTTAGTTTTCTAAAAACTTCAGAAGAAAGTTAGCAAATTTTCTAAAGTGCGAAAACCCAAATCTCTTTTGGAAAATGTTTTCTAACTTACAATTTTTGGAAAAGATTCTAAGTGTTGAAAGATAAATTTCCCTTTTAGACTTAGAAATTTTTTTCAAACCCCGCGAACCGTTGAAAAATCTAGGGGGAAATTCCTTCCAGGGGGAGGAAATGAAATTGGAATTTTTACCTGTTTTTGTTTAAACCTAACTTTTTGAATCGGGTTGCCATAAATCAAAAAGGGGGAGATTGTTGGTGCAGGCAGCACCTAAGTCGAACCTGGGTTTTGATATTTGCAAATGGTTCAAAAGTTAAGATGTTATTGTGATCTAATGTGCTCACTGAGTGTGCAAAACGAAGTCCTGGCGAAGGGCTGCTGGGCACCTAGCGAAGGATTGCTAGGCATCAAAATCCTAAGACCTATTGAAAGAATGCTGGGCACCTGGCGAAGGACTGCTAGGCACCTGGTGAAGGACTGCTTGGTACCGAAGACCTGGCGAAGGGCTACTAGGCACCTGGCGAAGGACTGCTGGGCAAAAGTCCAATCGGAGGAGCCGGTTGGCAAAAGGTAAACTCTCCTGAGAGGAGTAGGTGAGGACGCGTTCCCCGTCGAGGGAACAGTAGGCGTCGGTTCGACCTAGGGTTCCATTTGGGAGACCTGAAGTTAGAACCAAGACAGCTAAGGCTGTATAAACCTAACATTTCTTGCCTTGATTGTTGTGGAACTAACCTTGGATGCAGGGACCAAAGGAACGTGTTTCTGCAGCTCAGAACGCCCCAAAGGAGAGGGGCAGCAGCTGGGCTAGGCACCCGGGAGGTCCTGAGCGCCCAAGGTCAAAGCCAAACGAACAAGCTAAGCAAGAATCGCAAGAATCGCTTTGTAAGCTTACTGGGCCAGGCGCCCTCAAGCTCCCGGGTGCCCTGGTGGTCCCGGGCGCCCTGGATGCCTCGGGCGCCCCGGGTCCAAGCCAAAATAAGTGATCGAAGCGGAAGCCAGCAGACCAAGTCAACCGGGGCGCCCCCAGTGTCCCAGGCACCCCCATCAGCTCCGAGCCCAATTCTGGAGGGATAAGCGCTGACCGAGCTTCGGATGAGAGTTCTCGGATCCGAAGGCACGTGTCAGGCTCCCCCAGGAGTGCTATAAAAGGGGCTCGACCCCTAAGGCTTCATAATCAACTTTTCTAAGGCCTCAACGCTCTTCGACTCAAGCGCTCTGCTCCGGTAACCTCCAATCTCGAGATTCAAGCGCCGACGACGACCCTCCGCACCGAAGTACGATCCACATCGGGAGTCGGTAACGAAGAGTATAATTGTTCTTTTTACTGCACCATTACTATACAAATCTTTGTAAAAACTTGCACGATTATAGAATTGCCCGCAGTAAACGGTCAAGGACCATAGGCCTTAGAGTAGGAGCCGACTGCGACTCCGAACCAAGTAAAAATCCTTGTGTTCGTGTCTGTTTTGTTTTAATTTTCCGCTGCGCATTCTCTTTTCTAATCCGAAATGTTTTCATGATATTCACCCCCCCCCCTCTATCGTGTTTTCTCGATCCAACACGCTAATGGGAACACACTGGAAAATTTTTCGGCGGAGCCAACTCCGATGCTCAAGTCAGAAATCTGAACTCTCTTAGGAGGACAACGAGGAATTGAGAGATTTTCTCTAAGTGCGGAAAACTTACCCCCTTACCTAGATGCCGAGACCTCTTATATACCTGAGGTTGCGGTCACACGTGTCCCCACATTCTCTTCCATGTCCCTTAATCATTGATTACTTGATATTTTTTGGTAACAGTCATTGTGATCATTAAGGTCTTAATTGTCGCGCGTTGCGAACAATAATTATCTGATGACTTTCTTGTTTTGGAAAGAGGAACGGCTACTTGAAGTCGGGCTATTTGATGTATTGATCTCTGGGCTCCTCTCTCCCGAATTGGCCTCAGGGTCTTCATTTGTTTTACTAAGAGGGTCGGTCTCGGGGTCTTCATTTGTTTTACCGAGAGGGTCTCGGGACCTGACACCCGAGCTGACCTCGGGGACTTTCGCCTGTTCGCCCGAGGTAGTCTTGAGAGCCCGGCACTCGGGCTGACCTTGGGGGCGTTTGCCTGTTCTCTCGAGGTAGTTTCGATCTGACCTCAGAGCTCCGGCTTGGCGGGCCCTACCATGTAGCTTCTCCGTACCGCATGTCCACCCTGGGATGCTCATCCCTATTAATATCATTATTATTTATAGAGAAAACTTTTTAAAATATATAGGCAGCAAGTTTTACCCTCTCCTAGTCTGAGTATACGATATAGCAAAAAATACCCTCCATGGTCTAGATCCAAGAGCAGGCTATACTCCTGATCTGCTCCTCCATGGAATAGGATAAGTTGGCCCTTCACGGACGCCGCTAAGGCAGGGATCCGTGATCTATCCAAGGGTCAACCAACAGGGGTGGGAGATACCACAAGTGGTACTGTTGTAAATGCAGTCGTAGATACCATGGGTGGTACGGCTGACCATACTGAGGGAGGAATGGTGGATGGTGCTGAAGTATATAGCCCGGGTGGAACCATGGTACATATAGGAGAAGGTTGTTGAGGCAATCTGTGGTCCGGAGTGACCAAGTGTTTTGATGTTTGGGCAAAGGGTTTAAGTTAGGTTTACCCTTGTTATCTCATATGTGTATGTTGAGTGTGCAGGATGTACAGGTTAGGCATATGGACTTGACTGGACGGCCTCAGTATGGTGAAGGGTGGCATGGAGACAAGCTGGAGGCTTGTGTGCACCCGAGGGACCTTGGAGAGCAGGGACGATGAGCTGATGGGCGCGGACTTTGAGGCGTACGTGAAGGGTGGCATGGAGGCAAACTGGAGGTTTGCGTGCGTATCCGAGGGACGAGGGTCGAAGATGAAGAGGTCGCGAAGGCAATAGTCGAGGCTGCGAAGGAGGAGTCAGTCGAGTCGTGAGGATACGAGTGTTGAGTGATTGTACTCGGGAAGGGTTCAGCTGGGGACCAGTCGACTGCTCTGGGAGCAGTCGACTGGTAGGTGGCTGGTGAGTTGGCTGAGAATTCGAACATTGGGGTGCAACAGTCGAATTTCAATGGCACCAGTCGACTGCCCTAGGGGCAGTCGACTGGTAGCGAGGGTTTCAGCCCGAGTCCTATTTAAAGAGGACTTCGTGGTGGCTGAGTTTCTTGACGAATTTGGTCTTGGTTAAGGGCCAAACAGTAGTCTTTGTGCTCAGACGTTCTCAAGGTATTGTGGTGAGGTTTCTCCACCCACAAGGAGCGACGAGAGCTAGCCGGAGGTTATCCGGGGAGTGATCCACCGATGAATTCTTGGATTAGTCACCCGGTCGGGGTGGATACCAAGTAAATTCTTTTTGTTAGCGTTGTTTGTTTTCTTTATTATTGTTTCCGCTGTGCAACTAACAACGCAGGTACAAGAAAGAGATTCGAGAAACGCTATTCATCCCCCTTCTAGCGTACGGAATCGATCCTAACAATTGGTATCAGAGCGAAGGACCGCTCTTGATCGGACTAACCGCCGAGGGAGCACACGCTAGTGGGAGAAGAAAATGGAAGACAAATTTGGGGAAGACATCTACACCCCACCGCCCTACGATCATGAAGACTTCAACTTTTGGAGGGCAAGGATCGAAACTTGGTTCGAAATGGAGTGGGCATGTAGAATTTTGCTTGAGGATCCCTTCGAGATTCCAAAGGATAAGCACGGGAAGAAGCTTAGGCCTAGATATTAGAACCAAGAGCAACAAGATCAAGCAAGGGCGAATAAAAAGGTAATTGATATATTGCTTAACATTTTGCCTACTAATGTTTTGAATGGTGTAGGAGCATACGAAAATGCACACGATTTATGGAAAAAGGTAGAAGAAATCCATTAAAACCCTACACGAGATCAATTAGTGGAAGAGGCCGAGGAGGTAAACTCAATAGCCCAAGAAGAGGAGAAAATGGAAGAAGAAAGTTAGAGGTCCTCCACCTCATCTAGAGAAGAAGAAGAAGAAGTATCAATTTCAAGAATTGAGGGGGAGAAGAGACCCTCAACAGTACCAGATCAAGAGGAGGCATCCACATCATCAAAAGTTGAAGAAGAAGTCCCAACCTCAACCAAAGCCAAGAGAAAGGAACACATCACATGCTTTGGGTGTAATGAAAAGGAACATTATAAGGATAAGTGTCCAAATGAAAAGGTAAAGGAGGTAAGTCCTACACTCAGTTCAATTTCGGTTAAATCTAACGTGAAGTGTAGGATTGGAGAAGCTCAAGAGAAAAGAAAGAAAATCCGATGCTTCACATGTGGAGAGCTAGGGCACTACCACACCAAGTGCCCTAGAAAAGGATAATTAAAGAAGATGGAAAATTTGAGAAGATGGGAGAAGGAGAGAAAGAGAAGAAGCTTCCATCAAAGGGGAACTTCAAGGGTAAGGGAGGTAATTCCTAACCCTAGATTAAAATGTAATGCAATTTCAAGTTCCTCAATGCATGATAAAAACAGAATTAATCATTCATCCATGCATGCTAACATTCATGAAAAATGCTTAATGGTGAATAATTTTGGTTTCAAATATAATGATAGAACTAGGGTTAACAAGGTAGATCAAAACCCTAGGAAGAGCATGCATAATGATAGACCCAAGACCTCTAGATTTAAGGATCATGGCACTAATCCCAAGATGGGAAGGAATGTGCCTAAAAAGGAGGTTAGGCCTAGGAATGTCCAAGGTGGGCATATGGGTTCTAGGGTTAGAACTCTAGAAAGGGAGAATCAAGCCTTGAGGGCAAGGCTTGGTACATTAGAAAAGGCCCTAGAAAGATTCACAGTTGGATCTAAGGGCTTAGACATGGTGTTGGGTAGCTTAAAACTCAACTACGATAGATCGGGTTTGGGATACCGGTCTAAGACCTCCAAGGAAAATGAAAAAAAAATATGCTGGAGAAGCATATAATCATAGCAAGGAGGGTAAGTCCAAGAATGGCAAGAGGGTGTCATCAAAAGGTACAAAGGGTGACTTAACCAAGGGCAAGGTGTCCAAGGTTAAGAAGGTTTATTTTGTAGGCCAAGAATCACCGGTGGCACACTAGTGTGGCCTAGTGTGGATTGAGTCACCTAGGGAGGTGACTAAGGCTCAGAGCTCAAGGGGGAGCTCTAGGAGCCTTTGGAGTCCATGGTAAACGAATCTCAAAAGTTTCTCTCCTAGGAAATTAGGTGAATTGTGCCAAAAAGGGTTGGAAGACTTGGGTAAGTCTTAATCCTAGGTTTTGGCACATTAAAAAGGGAATTAAGGAGAAAAAGATGAAAATGAGGTTATAATTGATAAAATTAGGGTTTAATGGGAAAATATCATGTAATTCACTGATGGAAATGAATTGTAATCAAGCATTGGAAGATACATTAAGAAGAAGTCAAAATTAGAACTTTTGGGTTGAGTTTAAGTGATACATTTTAGAGAAAGTTGAGTTTCGTGCCAATCTTGGGATCCGGAGTACATTTGTTTGAAAACGTATTTTTCCCAAGTAGACATTAGCCCCACAAATCTCCCTACTAAATTTCATAATTTCTGGAGATTTTTGGAATTAACTAGGCATTATTGAAATTGGGGTTGAAAACCTGAAATTCAGGTATCAGTCGACTGCCCTGGGGGCAGTCGACTGGTCCGAAGTGGATTCAGCCCCGAGACCATTTTGTATGGTTTACCAATCGACTGCCCCAGGGGCAGTCGACTGGTCAGTAGGCATAAGGGTAAAAGCTATATTGAATGTTGGGAATTCAAATGTGGATTATAGGATATGACTCTGGGTTATCAATCTTGATTATAATTTCATATTCCTTGACTAGAGTGTTACCCCATGATTTACTAAGGTTTTATTGAAAATCAAGGAAGATTGATAAGAGATAAGAAGGAAATTTCTTTGTATATTTGAGGATATTGAAAAGAAAGAGTTAAGTACAATTCCTTGTGTAAATTGATGATGGTTAGAATTGACAAACACAAGGAATCATGAATTAAAATCAAAATTGATACAAAGTGTCCATCCTTGGGAAAATTAGAGAATTAAACCAAAGTCAAGCACAGTTGATAATCTTAATCAAAACATATTCTTCTAGGATAGGGCATATCCTAGCAAATGTGCTTGCAAACTCTTAGATTGTTTAAGGTTTTGTTGAGTTCTTTTAGGCTCTAAGAGAAAGGTTGCTTAAGGGCAATCCTTTAATGGTGGCCAAGGGAGAAGAACTTAGTGTTAGGCTGGGTAGAACCTAGTTTGGTGTCAGGGTGTCAAGTTGGGTAGAACATGACCTTGGAGAATGGAAATTGGGAGAAGGCAAAGGTTGAGGGGGAGGTTGCCTTCTTGTTTGCCTTGATTTTCAGAGGAAAACTTTTGGATTTTGTGTCCAACATGGGAACCGTGATAGATACATGGTGGAATGTATTTTTTCCAAGTAGGTATGGGTACCATAAAGTTCTCCATGAAATTTGGGAATTGTTGGAGAATTGTGGAATTTCTGGTGCAATTCTAAAATTGGCCAGAAAACTGATAATCAGAGTATCAGTCGACTGCCAACAGGGGCAGTCGACTGCCAAGGGCTGATTTATGTATCAACAGCTGGTTTTGAGTCCAAATGATAGGAAACAAGTGTATGGGGGTTTAGTACACTGTGTTTAGGATCATTAGGGATTAAAAGAACCAATAATTGGGATATTATTGGGGTCTTTTTGATGTATGGCAAAGGGGGAAAAGTTTGGGTTTGGGTTTAAGTTGGGAAACCAAACTTACCTTTGTATGAAATTACCTTTACATGAAACCCTAGGTTTAGGGGGAGCTGAGTTTAGGGGGAGCATGGTTGCTCTATTTTTGGCGTAAGGGGAACTTTGGAGAGGTTCTTAAAAAGCCTTTGTAAGTCCAATGTAGGGGGAGCTTGGGAAAAGCTTTAAAAACCCATGTTTTGGTGAAAAGTCCTAGCTTGGAGGACTAGGTGTGAAAATTCCTAACTTGGAGGGTTAGGTTGTGAAAAAGTCCTAACTTGGAGGGCCAGGTGTGAAAATTCCTAACTTGGAGGGTTAGGTGTGGGATGCCTTGGGATAGGATCCAGTTTGGCATTGCATATGCATTTATTTAGCATTATTTTTGCTATTGACTACTATCGTGTTTCCCTAACTTAAACGTATTGCCAAACATCAAAAAGGAAGAGATTGTTGAGGCAATCTGTGGTCCGGAGTGACCAAGTGTTTTGATGTTTGGGCAAAGGGTTTAAGTTAGGTTTACCCTTGTTATCTCATATGTGTATGTTGAGTGTGCAGGATGTACAGGTTACGCATATGGACTTGACTGGACGGCCTCAGTATGGTGAAGGGTGGCATGGAGACAAGCTGGAGGCTTGTGTGCACCCGAGGGACCTTGGAGAGCAGGGACGATGAGCTGATGGGCGCGGACTTCGAGGCGTACGTGAAGGGTGGCATGGAGGCAAACTGGAGGTTTGCGTGCGCATCCGAGGGACGAGGGTCGAAGATGAAGAGGGCGCGAAGGCAATAGTCGAGGCTGCGGAGGAGGAGTCAGTCGAGTCGTGAGGATACGAGTGCTGAGTGATTGTACTCGGGAAGGGTTCAGCTGGGGACCAGTCGACTGCTCTGGGAGCAGTCGACTGGTAGGTGGCTGGTGAGTTGGCTGAGAATTCGAACGTTGGGGTGCAACGGTCGAATTTTAGTGGCACCAGTCGACTGCCCTAGAGGCAGTCGACTGGTAGCGAGGGTTTCAGCCCGAGTCCTATTTAAAGAGGACTTCGTGGTGGCTGAGTTTCTTGATGAGTTTGGTCTTGGTTAAGGGTCAAACAGTAGTCTTTGTGCTCAGAAGTTCTCAAGGTGTTGTGGTGAGGTTTCTCCACCCACAAGAAGCGACGAGAGCTAGCCGGAGGTTATCCGGGGAATGATCCACCGACGGATTCTTGGATTAGTCACCCGGCCGGGGTGGATACCAAGTAAATTCTTTTTGTTAGCGTTGTTTGTTTTCTTTTTATTGTTTTCGCTATGCAACTAACAACGCAGGTACAAGAAAGAGGTTCGAGAAACGCTATTCACCCCCCCTTCTAGCGTATAGAATCGATCCTAACAAAGGTATCGCCGAAGAAACTGTGGGGTAGACTGGGGTCAGTACCACTGGTGGTACTATGGGAATCCCTGACGAAAATGGGGCAGGAACCCCGGCTAGCTAGGAGCCCTAACCCCTTAGAACACTCTGACGAATAGGTGTTGCCTTAGTTGGTCTCTAAGGAGACCCTGCCATCATACCGACAATCTCAGCCCCTACAGACTTGCATGGCCACCTAAGTGGTCATACGAGGTGGAGTCAATTCAATACGGTGAGACATACCTGTTAAAATGTTACCAGTTATCACTAAAAGTAAAAAATCTACCCAAATTTTTACCAATTTACTTATTTACCGCCTGGAGATGTCCCGTCCCCGCCAAGTCCCAAAGTACAACCACGTCGAGAAAACAACTCCAAAACCGGCGAGCATCACAAAATTAGTCTCTGATACCTACAAAACTCCATACAAATATGCAAATATCCAAGGTTACTCGTCAACTTGGCTCTGATACCAAATAAATTATCACGCCCCGAGGAGCCGCATGTCCGACGAAAATCGGATAGGACCTCCCCTGTACGACAAACAATATGAATCTTTGTCATACATAATATGGCCTCCACACATATCCCATCCAACAATATAATAAATAAAGAGTAATTAAAGGAAAATAAATATCTATCACCACTGACAAAAAGTGTATCAACGCGATCACTGTAAAACCCAACAAAAACTCCAAAATGTCCTCTGGCTAGACCGACAACGCAATTACATAAATCCATAGCATACACAAGTTCACAAAACATATATATACAAACGAAAGTACATCTAACTGAAATGAAAAGAAATTGTGCAATGACACCAAAACCAAAACGAAGGGAAAAGGACTAGCTGCTGGGCTCCCCTGGAGGCGTCATCCTGAAAAATGAAAAGAAAAAGAAGCAAACAATTGTGAGTCCAGGGGGACTCCATGGGTATATAAATAGATAGATATGTATGGTTGTAAAAAAGTTATACAAAGCAGTATAGAAGTAAGCAGATACAGTCTCAAAGAAAATCAGAATACATGACCGGTAAATTACATGCACGTACATGCCCATATCAAACCCACCTATGAGGTATGAAGGTCATAAATTCCCTAACCTGAATGGTCACCAGACTATATGTAAACGAAATACCTCATGTATGTGTATGTCATCCAAATGCAGCAATCATAGCTCAAACAAATGCAGCAAACATAAACAAATGCAATCCATGCAGTCGTGCATATAATGCAATGACATGGTCACCCCTGACGTCAGTCAGCCACTATCACCGGTCATAGGTGAGGTCGAGTGGGTAAGACTATGACAATTGTTCGCACTCTGCTGTCACTGCTCTTGAGTGACCGAGTAGACAAAATACTAGCGGAGGACATATCCATCCTACTCCAAATCATATGGGAAGCACCGCTTTTATGTCCTCGTATCATGAAAAAATGGAGGGATTCTTATCTGCTATCATGCTACAGATACCACTACCCATGAGTGGCCGAGCGGAGTCTTAACAGGGCAACTGCACATATCCTCCTGATTGTACTACTAACCCATGAGAGCATTGTGTGCAGATCCTGATATGACTGACGACTCATCTCAACCACAAGAGAGCCAAGGATCGCCAATTATGCAACAATGCAAAGATAGTGCATGATGCTAACACACGTAACGCCCATCAAGCAACCCTCAATATGACATGCACAGGTCTGAAACATAAATCATGACCTACAAATAATCTACTAGACATGCAATAAGTCATACCGGTATACGACTTTCATGTCTATGATGCGTTTTATTTCTTATTATGCATTAATTTCTAGCCGTATTGGTTGAGGATGATGAGATGACTGTGTAGGCCTTATATTGAGGATTCATATTGTCCGTCGTACAAGGGAAATGTTGTTCGATTTTGATCGAACGAGCCGCTCCTCAGGGCGTGACAAGTTTACTTTAACAACTATATTGAACATAATAACTCCATAATTTACTTAACATAAAAAAACTTATAATATTTCAACTATTTTTTGTTGCCTTCTTAAGAGCTCCTTCCCCTTCAAATATCCTTAAGGCTACGTTTGCTAAGGGGTAATCATTCTTGTAATGTAATCAGGATTACATTATTAAGTGGATTACTTTGTTTCGTACAGTTTTAAAACTGCAATGTAATGTAATCTGCATTACAAAAGCTAATTAAAGTATTGTAATATGGATTACAAGGCCAACAACATGTAATCTGGATTACATTACCGCTCATGTAAAATACACTTAATTAATAAAAAATAATAATAAATATATATAATAAAAATAAAGTGGTATATAGATAGATATATATATAGTTTTATATATATATAATTTTATATATATTGATCATAAACAGGAATTAAAATTGGAATCAATCACATAAAAATTTGGAATAATTTTTTGAGATTTTTGGAAAGGTTTGCGGGAATAATTGAGCACAAGAAAGTTAGTCATGAATTATTTAAGGAAAAGTTGGATTTTCGGAATATATATTAATATAAAAGGAAAAGTTTAAATTATAAACAGGTAAACTTTTCCTTTATAAATGTCTTCCCGTGTCATGTGTTTCTTCGCCCGTGCCCTAGCCACCGCCGAACCCCACCTTCGCCTTTCTTTCCTCCCCTCCTCGCGCACGCGAAGCCAGCCGAAGACACTGCCTTCCTCGCGCAAGCAAGATGACGGCGACGCCTCTCTCTCTCTCACGCGGCCCCTTTTTGATTTTCCTCCTCTTCTCCCTAGTCTCGTCGGCGCCTCTTCACCAGCGACCCACAACCGCCTAAGTTGGCGCTTCGAGTTTCCTCTCTGGTCACGGCTCGTCACTTCCTTGTGTCGATCGGATATATAGGTGGCTATTAGAGAAGCGGAACTGCATCTGAAGAGGCGGCGGTGGTCGGTTCCTGTTGATCAGAGCTAAGGGGGAAGGACGGAAGGCTACGAGCGTTGGCATCTCAGGTATGTTGGGTTCTATTCAAGTTCTTGGATGAATTCGGAGCTATGGATGGGCGTTTGCGAATCGGATTTTCGGTTGTGAATTGGGTTTTCAAACTAGTCGATACCTTACCATATGGTGTCATGGGAACTATGTTTAGATCAGCCGATTGATGAGATTGTGATGGATCGGTTCTAAATCAGTTAGGGTGAAGAGCATGGTTCTGCTCTTCTTTGAAGGTTATAAAGTGCGGGTGGTTTAGCTGTTGATAACTATTGGAGTTGTGTTAATTAGTTGGTATTGGATGGTTATATTTGATCTTGATGATGTCTGCCGTGAGCAATAGAGGTTCAAATAGTTTTGGTTGTGTGGGAGCCATGTATCATTATTTGTTAGCTTGGACTTTGGTTAACCGCTAGATTAGAAGGTTGGGATTGGAGTCGAAGTAGTTCCTTGGGTTAAGAGGGAATTTCCTGTTGTCCTAGATTTAATTTAACGAACGTTGTAATTAAGATTTATCCTAATTTGTAATTATGTGTAATTTAGTTAATTAATTAATTGTATAAGTGATAAACTATGTCATTGATACAGGACATTGATTTAGACTCGTTTCGGGTGATCGTGAGTTTTACTTGGATACGTTCTACAGTTTAAGACGGGTACTTCTCCCTTGATTCCTATAGTTTCGTTTACCTTAAATGCATGGTTGTTTTATTTTCTGAGTAAGATCGCTTTATCTTAAATCTATTTGTCTTGTTTTCCTGCTTGATATTTATTCTGTGCTTGACCTTTGAGTGATAATTCAAATTGTTCAGTTATATAGTCTCATCTCTTGGTTTCTGATCAAAAGCGTACTGTGTGTACGCGTGTACTGTAGAATAATCATTTGACCTATCTAGGGTTTGGTTAGCATTAGATAAACCCTACCAAGTAGATTAGTGCATGTTTATTTACTTTGGTGTTGATTGTGCTTTTCGTATGTTTTCTTATTTTGGTGCTATTGGTGTTTTCTGTTTCGCATGGTTTTGGGTTTGATGGAGGTGGTATATAATAGTGACATGCATCATAGCATTCAGGCCAACGACTACGGGCTCCTTGGTGGTTGAGACGGGTCGTCAGGTATATTTTCCTGTTGTGCCACGCTTGGTCGGAGTTGTGTGCAAACAGTTGATACTCTCCAGGTATTTGGAGTCCCCACAGGTATTTTGGGGTTTTAAGCCACAGGTATTTTGGCTTTTCATATCAGGGTCGCGGTTGTCGTGGTGTATTTGCATAGCCCCAGGTTTTGGCGCTTGTATCTTATCCACTCAACCTACCCAATATAGCGGAGGTTGGTGTGTGTACAGTGCAGGTCATGACATCATGTGCATATTATGCATTGTGCATTTTGCTTGTGTTTGTTGCATTTGTTTGAGCTATGATTGTTGCATTTGATTGACATGCATATACGGTTATGATTTGCATTTTATATGATCTGGATATGTTCAGCAGTATTAGGTGTTTATGGAGGTGTTAGAGGGGATTTCTGATTTTGCCCCTACTTGTTACATGGTTTTCAGGTATGTTTTATTTGTATGGATGCATTTTGTTTATATTCTTTATTCCGAAGACTGTATACCCTTAGGCTATCTTTATGCTTGCTTTATCCTTTTATATACTATGCATTTATCTGTTCTTATACCCGCAGAGTTCTACCCGGAACTCACCACCCCTCGTTCTTCTTTTTGTTTCAGGTAATCGATAGCTGTGTCTCGTGCCGCCAGGAGAGGATCCAACTGTCAGTCTCCTAGTTTGAGTATTATTATTATTCTTCGTACTCTTGTAGTAGTTTTATAGTATTAGTGTCGTTTTTGGTTTTGTTATCATTTTGGATGATATATGGGTTTTTTTTCTTTGAACGTGTACTTATTTATTTCCGCTGGGTTTCGGTTTGCTGCGCTTGGTTATGGAGAACTATTTATTATGTTTACTATTTGTCAGTTATAATATTAACTGCGTGGTTGTGATAGTGTGATTGCCAGCCGAGTGTGACTGAGCTATATATGTGTGGAGTAATATGTGTATGAGTTTCAGATTGTCCGCCGTACAGGGGAGATGCTATCCGATTTTCGAGCGAGCCCGGGCGTCTGGGGTGTGACAGCTCAATTACATTACAAACTGGATTACATTACCCTTAATAAAACGCAACCTAATTTTAGTATCAAAGTCACAGCAAATGATTCTCAATCGAGAATCTTTAGTTTTGATGGATATAGAAATTCTCGAGTAATTCCAACTATAATATTGAGATGCTTTTGCCAATTTTAATTTAGCAATGAAGTTTTAGTTTTTGCTTGATTAAAAGAATATATATAGATTGTGATTAGGTATGCAAATGTATGAAGGCCGTCAAACTATAAATGGAGGCATCAAGCCACTTATTTTCTCTATCGAAACCTTTCATTAACATTTTATTTAAACTCCTGTATTAATGGAGAGATATTTTCAATCTTACTTAATGGGAGACTTCACATAGTCGACGGATTTGGCTGTGTTTGAAAGTTTGAGACAACTGTGTGCGCGTGATTAATTTGGAGAGTTTAGAATGGCTGACTAATTCATCAAATTGTCAACATCCGACTAGAAAAATAAATGAAAACAACATGGAGTCGAGCAACCAGTCCCTGGCCAGTAGATTTTTGCCTTCCTCAGGATTCGAACTCTAGACCTCCAGGTTAAGCACTAAAGTTTATGAATCCTGATAGCGCGCTCACTTGGTTATCAGGATTCATAAACTCTAGTACTTAGCCTGGAGGTCTAGAGTTCGAATCCTGACGAAGGTAAAAATCCACTAGCCAGGAGTGGAAAGTCCTAGTGAGTAACGACACGGTCGGGCCAGATTGTTAGGCCGCCAAATGTTGATTTGGCCGTCAGATTGTTGGGCTACCAGTTGAGCCGCCCAAAGGGCCGAGGGGCCAGGTTGTTACAAATGTTAAGTTGCATTTGAGAGCCAAATGAAATCCAAATCCAAATTTGATTATGCTCGTTCAAAATATAAATGGAAAAGAAGATGAAAAGGAAGAAAATTCGATTGTGTGTGAGCACGGCTAAACAACAGGTCTATTGATCAATATCTTTATTTTTGATATTTTTATAATAATTACTGGATTATAATTGTTATAATGAATAATTTTTATTTCTAATAAATACCAGCGTCCAGCGAGCATTATATTTTAATAGCTATAGGATTATAATTGCTATATTTGTACATCTAGCAATATGATCTCATAAATATTATAGCATTTATGAAATTAAAATTATTTTAAAAAATAAAAATAGACAGAGAGCGAAATAAAGCATTATTATAGCATTATTTTGATTATATGTGTAAAAATGACTATTGACTTAGAGTTCTATCCTCACATTTACGTTGAACAGAGAAAAGTCCGTGGTTTGCCATCGATCTTAAAGGTGTTAAAAATTGAAACTTATTTATAAAACTTGAGCAATTTTGTGAAACAAACACAGTAGTAGATTGCAGGTGCAAGAAACGCAAATCGATAAACTTCCATGGCCAAGATGCAGCTCTTTCTTCTTCAGTTGCTGGAAATAATAGCAGCAACAGCTTGGGTTGTTCTTGGTCAAACTTCATCTGGTATGTATCAAAAAGAAATCTTAATTAGTCATAATTAAACTATAAAAACTATAGGATCTTTCTAGCTTGCCATCTTCATTAATTTATTTGTTTGTAATTTTTTTTTCTTTGCTGAAATAAGTCTGCTAATTTCTGAATTAAAGGGAATACAAACTGATCATACTCTTTCCTGAAGAAAATGCAACTGTGTAAATTTCACCACGATATAAGAGGAACTGAACCAGAGCCTAACCTTTTGTGCAGGATATACAATGACCCCGAACAGCTCCCTTATCAATGACCAGACCTTGATATCAGTAGGAAGCGTCTTCCAGCTTGGCTTTTTCAGTCCTGATATAGATTCAGAGAATGGATATTTAGGAATTTGGTACTACAATCGCCCGTCTGCAGGACAAAACATAGTAGTTTGGGTTGCCAATAGAAATAGATCTCTGAACAGAGCCTCCTCTTCACTGAAGCTAACCTCTGACGGAAATCTAATTCTAGTCGACGGAGAAACACTTGTTTGGTCGACGGGAACGAGATCCACAGAAGCTAATTCTGCACGCTTGCAACTTTTAGACACAGGTAATCTTATTCTGACCACCGAAAACTTCAGCAGGACTCTATGGCAGAGCTTTGACCACCCAAGTGATTCACTTCTCCCTGGCATGAAGCTTGGATTTGACCTCCGAAGAAACACTTCGTGGCATCTCGTGTCATGGAGGAGCGACATTGACCCTTCTCTGGGCAACTACATGATAGAGACCGATGGGGTTTCAGAGCTTATAGCAAAGAACGGAACCACCAAAATCCATCGAGGCGGACCATGGAGCGGGCATGGTTTCGTTGGCCTTCCACATATGACGAACAGCACCTTGGCAAAGAAAGTAAACTTCACATTCGTATCCAACGAAAATGAGACCTATTACACGACTGAATACATCGACCGGTCGGTGCTATCGCGGTCAGTGGTGAACACTGATGGAAACTACCAGCGGTGGAGTTGGGACAACGGAGAATGGAGAATCGTTTGGCAATTTCCGGCGGATGACTGCGATCATTACAATCGCTGTGGGAGCGGCAGCGTTTGCTCTTGGGGCTACTATGCTTTCTCGTGCAGCTGCCTGCAAGGCTTTGCGAGGGCTAGTAACGGGTGCGTGAGGGAGAAGCCTCTGAATTGCTCCTCAACCCAGATTTGGAAGGCGCAGAACGTCAAGGTGCCGGACACCGAGAATGCCACAGCGCACGGCATGATAAGTCTGGGTGCATGTAGGCGCTTGTGTTTGGGTAATTGCTCCTGCGTAGCGTACGCTGTGCTGGATGAGCCAAATGGGTGTGTGACTTGGCAGGGTGATCTATTGGATCTAAGATATTATACAGATGGAGGAAATGATCTGTACATTAGGCTTGCAGGTGAGTCTCTAATTGTTCGTGAATGAATAAGGGATGATTGGGTTTAGTTCATAATTCTCAAAAATTTTGTTTCTTCAGAATCATCAACATCAAAGAGTAACAAGCATGTGTGGGAGATAACGATACCAGTGATGCTTGGATTTCTGCTACTTTGTTGTATACTTGCAGTCTCGTGCAGGAGAAACAGAGCCCTGAAACAAGGAACTCGGAATCATATCGAGTCATCGGCCAAGGGAACCAGATTGAAATTGCAGTTTCCAAATGTGGAGAACGGTAATGGATTTCATCACTATGCTTCATGGGGTTGGAAATAAAGTCGATTATCAACCATGGTGATCTTTCTCACAGGTGATTTGCAGAGTCTCCCTGAACATTCTAATTCGATGGCTGATGATCGTGTATCAGAGTCGATGTCAATCAAGATTGACTCTGAGCATTCTGGTTACTGTGAGTATAGAGAAGTAGGTGAGTTCGGACTCTCTTTGTTCCTTGTCGCTTTGTTTGAGAGATTTCTGATAATTGATTGTGTGATTTTTGTTCCAGTTTCGATCCTCGCATTAGGGGTGTTACCTTCCTATGATTTATGTACAATAAAAGCTGCAACAAATGACTTCTCGAATGAAAACAAACTTGGGGAAGGTGGATTTGGTGTTGTGTACAAGGTAGAATTTCAATTATCAGAAAAGAAAATACTCATTCTTCCAAACTACAAGTCTGAAATAAACTTAAGATTTTGTCAGGGGGAGTTGCAAGATGGACAAAAGATTGCAGTCAAGAAACTATCAAGATACTCTTCACAAGGCCCAAATGAGTTCCAGAACGAGCTCACACTAATAGCCAAGCTACAACATAGAAATCTTGTTCGACTTCTAGGATCATGCATTGAGGGAGATGAACGACTCATCGTGTTGGAGTATATGGAAAACAAGAGCTTAGATAAATTCATCTTTGGTTAGTATATGTGCCTTCTTCATAAAAAATGTTGTTGCAATTTTTATGACTAATTTGTCCACAACATGAGTCAGACAAAACAAAAAGCCCGTTGCTAAATTGGCAAAAGCGTCTTGAGATTATAAATGGGATTGCTCGAGGGCTACTTTATCTGCATCAAGATTCTATATTGAGAGTCATTCATAGAGATCTTAAGTTGAGCAATATCCTCCTCGACAAGGATATGACTCCAAAGATTTCAGATTTTGGCATCGCAAGGATATTTGAAGGTGATGGAGTTTTAGAAAATGTAACTACAAGACCAGTTGGGACATTGTAAGCTCTTCAAATAGATAAACCATTGTTATCATCACATAAATATAGAGTACTAATTAATGTTTTATTCCTCAAATGCAGTGGTTATATGGCACCAGAATACTTAACTGAAGGAGTTTTTTCATTTAAAACTGATGTATTTAGCTTTGGTGTGATAGTATTAGAAATCTTAAGTGGTAAGAGGAACAAAATTTTCAGTAACACAGACGCTAGTTTAAACCTTTTAGGACATGTAAGTAGAACTTCCATACTTATACACATGCTTTTATCTCCTCTAGAGGTTGTTTAGAATTCAAAATTGATCCTTTCTCATTTGCAGGCATATAAACTTTGGAAGGAAGGCAGATCCTTAGAAATTCTTGACGATACACTAGATCACTCATATCCTACTGCAGAAATCCTTCGTTGCATCCGACTGGGTCTTTTGTGTGTACAAGATAATTGTGAAGACAGACCAACATTGACAGAGGTGGTGATGATGTTGGCAAGTGAGGATCAACTTTTGACGCCACTCAAGCAACCTACAATAACGTCAGCGAGCAGTGAAGGTGGTCTTACTACTAAAGAAATAAGCCATTCAATTACTGGTCGATAAGTTCAAATTCTCTCATCATTTAAGCTTACAAAAACAGACCTACTTCCTGTATCATTTTCTGGGAGAGTTGCCACTCTTCTCTAACTAAGTCACCATATAAAATATGTAATATTGATCTAACTTACATGCCCTTGCACAAGCACCCCAAATTTGTTTCTTACTCAAAACAAAAACAATTGATTTTTGTCCTGTTCCTTTGAAGCCATAACTGTGAACGCACACCACAATTCAATTGTGTGGATGTTCCTGTCCACCAAATAATTGTTCTTCATCAAAAAAGATTAGATTTCCATTAGATTCCTATGCATCAGTTGGCTTTGGAAGGAAAGTAGATCCTTGAATATTCTTGATAATGCATTAGATTAGATTGCTCACATCCAGCAACAGAAATCCTCTGTTGCATCCAAATGGGTTTGTTGTGTGTACAAGATAACATCGAAGACACACCAACAATAGCAGAAGTTGTGATGATGTTGACAAGTGAGGATCAACTCCTAACTTCATTTAAAGAATATATTATAATATCAACAATCATTGAGGAAGAACACTTCACTAATGAAATAAGTCTTTACTATCACAAGTAGTTTTTATCCTTTAACTTTTAATTAAATATAAATTTACTAAAAATCAACACTTTGATATTTTTTTATACAATGTAAATTATAATTGTATCGTGTTGAACTTTTCAATGATAATGATTGTTTGAACGTGTGTTATGCTTAATATGGTTCATTATTAATTAGTTTTATCCTTGCTCCAGTTCGATGTTACCTCATTATTAATTAGTTTTAATATTAATTTACTATTATTTTGAAACCTATGGTTTATCACTCAGAATTTTCTATTTTACAGTACTAGCCTTTATTATACTCGAAGTTATTATTCTATATACGATTAAGGAGATTGGGTAGTTATTATTCTATATAGTTGAATAATGATATTGAAGATTAGTTTGATTGGGCTGTTAATGATTTCAGTTTGATAAGTTACTTTAGGAAGGTTAATTAGATTAATTATGATAATATCCATACGAACACTTCGTTTGTTTTACTTAAATTATTATTATTATTATTATTATTATTATTATTATTATTATTATTTTGTAAATATTCAATAGTCGCTTTGAATGACTTATATATCTATTTAATTACTAGAGAAATTATATATCAAACTGAATTTATATTGTAAAAAATAAAAGTGATCGGTTTAATTTTGACAAGGTTTGGATTAAGCTGAAAATAAAATGTATTTTTTTTTCTTTTACCAAAGACCCATCAGATAATTAAAATATTAATTTATCATTTATATCTATGTTGAATGGTTAATACCCAACCATTATAACTGTAGCATCTCAAATTTGTTAGCGAAACAGATTGATTTTTGTCCATTTCCTTTGGATCCAAATTGGTGGTCCTTGTTGTTGTCAGTTTAGATCAAACCAATGATCAAGCAAGAGGCCAATAGGGTGGTCCAAATTAACAACTCACCTTCTTTTTCTACCCTAGCAATACATGCCTACCTCCTTTAATTTTACATTTCTTTTAAGTACAATTTATGTAAAATATTTTTTTATTAAAAAAAATTGTACAATGAGAAATATTTTCGATGTTTAACATAAGGAGGAAGAAAGAAGAGCTTAAAAGCTAGGACTAAAGTTGTAGGAGAGCTCTTAAACAACATGAAGAGTAGCAAAGTTCGCAAGCAACAATAGAGGTGCCCTAGTAGAAATGATTTTCACTTGTTTGTTTTGATTGAAAATTATTTTTGCATAAAAAAAATCCTATTATAATTGTGTTTTTTCATGGAGAGAAATGTTGATTTTTTTTAAAAAAAAAAGCAAAAATGGTTTATATGATTGCCATATTAATAAAACACCAAAGGGGTGGTAGAACAGACAGCATCACTACCAAACACATCAATTGGATTAATTAAATAAAGAAAGGACTCAATCATTGATCTCTAAGTCTGATTAATCATTGGGACGCACAACATTTGATAACTACATTACACCTATAAAATGACCATTACATGCATGTTGCTTGCTTGGACCTCATAACCATGCACTAATTAATTAAACAAAGAACATGCTTCTGTGCTATTCTATTCAAACTAAATATGGACTGTAATTACCCAAAAAAACAATAAAAATAATTTTTTTATTATTATTTCAATAAATTAGGTCTTCAATATTAGTAAGTATTTGTTCTCTCTCCTATCGGAGACGATCATTATCATCAGTTAAATATATATAAATAAATCATAAGAAATATTTTATTTTAGCATAATAATTTTTTATAGAGAGAGATGAAAGATCTATATAAACACCAATTGTGTCGATCGATCTATGTGACATTTGTTTCTCTCTCAATTCTAAAAAAAAAGTTGAAATTCATCATCTTGATGATCCTATACAATTGTTTTATATTATTGAAAAGGAGTAAATTAAGAAATTGAAATAAATCATTATATAAGAAGATATTTTTGTTCACTTCTTATAAGAAAGTATTTTATCCTATTCTATAAAGAGCAAAGAGTAAAAAGTATAGTGAATAAGGTGGCATGACGTGACACTTTACATGCACATATCCGATTATCGCTTGGACACCATCGACGATCTTCGGAGATCGTTATATGCAAGGTGTCACATCATTCACTATACTTTCACTATCCCATTTTTACTCTCCCTATCATTTTTCTTCTATAAATTTATTATGTGATAAAAGAATGTGATGGCTGTAATTTTTTAAATTGTTTTTAATTTAGAGGAGTGTACTAATTAACTAATAAAGATATAATGACACATTAATGATATAATTTAAATATGTGAAATAGATAATAAAAGTTGATCATGTAAAATTGTTTTTTTTTTTAAAATGAAGTATCCGGTTCATGCAGAGAGATGGCCCACCAGCTCCAGCTCATTGCGACCTGGGCTCCACCAGAATGTGCTTAATTAACCAATCCCAGCTCACCTCGTCCTCTAAATATATCTATCTGTCCAACCAAACCCCTTCTTAAACCCCCCGCCGTTACTTTCCGACTCGTCCCTCCTCCCTCCTCCTCCTCCTCCTCCTCCTGTGCTTCTCCGTCGCCTCCTCAATTTCATGGCCAATCTCTTACCTTTCTTCTCTCCCATGCCTTCTCTGGCCTTCTCCATCCTCATTCCTCTCCTTATCTCCTTCTCCGCAGCCGCCTCGATCGCCGACCTCCTCCAGGCCTACGGCCTCCCCGGCGGTCTCCTCCCCAAGGCCGTCGAATCCTTCGCCCACGACCCATCCTCCGGACTCCTCGTAGTCCTGATCGACCATCCTTGCTATGCTCGGTACGAGGGCGGGCTCGCCTTCTTCGACCGCGAGGTGCGCGGCAATCTCAGCTACGGAGCGATCCAGGGAGTCGTCGGGTGGTCGCAGGAGGAGCTCTTCCTGTGGCTACCCGTCAAGGAGATCTTCGTCGCCGATTCCGACTCCGGCGTCATCCTCTTCGACATCGGAGTCGCCCGCAAGCGGCTCCCTGTGTCTTCGTTTGAAGACCCGCCGGACTGCCTCCCCGGCACGGAAGATGCGGCGGCAGCCGCGTTAGGTGAGTCGGTTAACCTAAAAATGCGATTTTTGTGGGCGTTTCCGTTCTGGTTTGGAGTTTCGAATGGGAACGGTTTATCTGTTCTGCGCGTTTAAACATTTATTAGCCGAAGCTTTCCATCTCCAAATTGATTAAATGTATATCCAATTGGATCGCTTCTTCACTTTTCGGTTTAAAAATTACATCTTCATTATTGATTTCGCCTGTCACATTCATCATCTTCATCTAATCTTTTCGGTTTTTATTTGTTTTCTTCTATATTTTCCCTTGTCTTGTTCTTGTCTTGTCCTGTAACAGTGACTGATACAATGTACTTCGTCCTGATCTCCATGACCAATCACGTAGCTGACTCTTCACGTTCCTCCTCTTTTGCAGGACCCCTCGGCAGGAAAGGCTTTTGGCAGCAGAGATAACGACAACAGTAATTAAGGAGCATACACTAGAAATTTTCCTCTCCCTTCCCTTCCCTTGATCATATCCCCTTCCAATGAAACTTATTGTGTGTTGTAAATGGAAAGTGGAACTGAATGCTTTTAAATACAATTTTATTGCTGTCTGATCTTGCAAATGCGCCATCAAACAACTAATCTAATGCAGAAATACTTAGCTAAGGACACTAGCAAAGGTTTTGATGTGGATGATGAGCTATGCCAGCTTACATGGCAAGTGGAATAAGATATAAAACACCTCTGTGCTGGTTTCAGCTGTCATCCTTTTAAAAATGCCATGAATGATCGATGAAGCCCCTCTGCCATGTTGCAGTGCGATTTTGGTCGTGATGTGTGCAATAATGCAGAATTAAATGTAATAATATTGTTGGATGTATTTGTTCAAGCCTATAAACCAGGACTTGGATCTTATGTTTTAAACTAGAGCTTAAGTGGAAAATTGAGGGATGAATGAATTAATTAAGATGAATGGAGGCATAGATATGTGAATAAAATAGAAAAATATATTATTAAAATTGTTAATACAATAATGATTTTCTTTTGATTTATTTATGTTTCTCGAAGGATGGGTGAGTTGTAGAAGAGCTTGAAGGGTGGCAAAGAGTGGTTTCACAACTTTGGTGCTCACAAAATCTATAAAGATATTAGCTATGACTTATTTTAATTAAATATGTTTCAGACTTATTTATCCCCTCTTTCACAAAACCAAATTAAGTTGAAGTGTCTTTTTGTGCGTTACATGGCCCGGCCCAAAATGTTGCAGTCCATCACTCCATGATTTCCCTTGTTTTAGAAGCCACTTGGAGGGTTTCGCATCTCGATCGAAGAACCCTTTCAAGTTCCGAGATTGCCTAGATTTTGGCTTTCAAAATCCGATCTTAAGGAACAGCGATGGAATTGGCCGACAAGGCGGTCGGTTTCTTGCTGACGGCGATTAGCATCACTATCTTCGTCTACTACACCTTCTGGGTCATCGTTCTGGCAAGCTAATTTCTCTTCTGTTTGTTAGTCGGCGGATTGGCCTTCCCTACGAACCCTAGAAGAAACAAGATGTGTTGTTTGTTTTTTTTTCCGCAGCCGTTCGTTGAGAAGGATCATTTCGTGCACGAGTATTTCCTCCCGCAGGAGTACGCCATCTTGTTGCCTGTATTTGCTGGAGTTGCGCTGCTCAGTTTCTTGTGCGTGTTCGTTGGGTTCGTGATGATCAAGTCCAACAACAAGAAGAAATATGCTTGAAGGAATGCCAAAGAGGTCAGGTTCGTGCTGCTATTCGGGGCGATATTTTCTCTTGCCGCAATATGTTTTGATGTTGAATTATTTCCTTTTTATTTTGGTTCTGCTACATTGAAATACACGCTCTTCTTTTTTCTACTGGTCTAACCATAAATTTGTGACTTAGGAGTGTATATTTATTGTCTATTTTAAATAAATTATGCATTCTATACCTATCTGCCAAAACAAGAAAGTAAAAGAACATTTCCTTGATTTCTTGTACAACCCAATCACAAAAAACAAGCATACCTATCTGCACTGTGGAGATTTTGTTGTTGGCTAATGCTAAGCTTATGGGGTGCTGTTGATAATTCAATACGATCCAGTTATCAGAAATTTAAAAAAGGACAGATCAGTTAATCTCTTGTCAAAGCCGCAAAACTAGTATTCTTGATCATGATTGATCCTGTCGACAAGCGAAGAGGGTTCTCACTCGGATGAGGTCTGACCAAAAGGACCTGGGTTGCGATAGCGTGTGAGTCGGGGTCGGGCTTGAGGGCTAGTAGGACAAAGGTGACTCGGGGTCGGACCAAAACGAGAACGCAAGGTGGAGGAGAGATTTCAATCGCTAGAAAAAAAAAACTTTTCCTTTGGAGCTCCAATAGGGGTTTATATAGGAGGGGGAAGCCCTCTGTCTTGTCAAAGTTGTCTTGTTTCATTAAAACCTGATCAACTGACAAGCTGACCCTTTGGCAGCCTTAGTCACTCTATGAGTCTGCCACAGCCACCTAAATGTCCATCAGGTCACTCCCATCGCCATTAATGTCTGATGCCCTAACAAGTTATGATTATGTCAGATGTCTTTTCCTTATAATGAGAAGATTTGGGGAGATCTCATTGTTGTTGAGAGCTTGATGATAGTTAACCCATTTGGGGGGGGGGACGTGGCTATCCAATCACTCGGGCTCATCCTATCGGGCAACTGTAAGCCTACTAAAGCTTGACTGACTGAGTGGAGATGATCGGACAAACAAGCCAGACTTCTTGACTATTCATGTCTTTGGAACCATACTTGTCAATAGCGCGCGATAGCGGCGCTATCGCGGCGGAGCGGCCTGGAAGTGCAACGCACAGGAGTGGTGTGTTTCGCCGTAGCTGCTATCGCGGCTCGTCGCGGCCTCTATCGCGGCTCGTCGCGGCCGCTATTGCCATAGCGCCAAAAAGACCATAAACCTCTTTCTTTATTACCGTTTTAAATATAATGGAGGGGCTAAATGGTCATTTTGACTAACCGTATTTCATTTGTTTGTCTGCGGCAGCTTGTTGTATTTTATATTTTGTTGTTCTTCTACGATTTGATGGTGTTCTTTTTTTTTTGTTGTATTGCCCTTAGAACTTGATGTTTATGACTTTATGTAATATTGATGGTTTAGCTAGTTGTTTTTGCTCAGATAGTATGCATTACAATTTACAACTACTTACTCTCTCCGTAACATTTTTATCAAATAGCGGCCGGAACGCTATCCGCTATCCCGCTATAGCATTTTTGGAGTCGGCCGCTACCCGCTATCCGCGTTTGACAACTATGTTTGGAACGAACCCAAGGCTCTCGACCGGGAGCGCCCGACTGGGACTTCCCGTCCGGATGTGCCCGACTGGGAATCCCCGACCGGCAGGGTCCGACCGGGAGGGCCACTATATACTGGACGTTTCCCTCTTCAAGGGAGCCCGACACGTGCTTCTACCTTTGCCCGACTAAGCGTGCCCGACCAGCGACTCTCGACCGGGAACGTCCGACTGGGAAGGTCACTACATATTGGGTGCTTCCCTTGTCAGGGGGGACTCGGCACGTGCTTCTACCTTTGCCCGACACATCCCTGACCGGTGACTCTCGGTCGGGAACGTCCGACCGAATACCGCCAACCGGCCCCCAGCTCGAGTAACTTCGAACTCTGATCCCTCTGCTGGACTGACGTCTGGTGCGCCCGACTGTCTTCGCCCGACCGAGACTTGACTCGATCGGGCTCCCGATCGGCTCAGACAATCTACTCGACTGGATCAATGATTTATCAAGTGCATTACTCAATCAATGGCAGTTGATCATTTCACTGATAGCCTTTCAAAGTGGCTTTTCCTCTTGCAGAGATGATGCTGTCGAAATCAGAATGCAAATATCCTGCCTTTGAGGTGGAGATGATCTATAAAATAGGCTTAATTCTTAATTGGTTGATTCCTTACCATTAAGAATATCTTTGGTCAACTCCTTAGCTACCTGATGTCTCCTTGTGCTGGATTCTGATGCATATAGGCATTTGGATGCTGACATTTGTTTTTTTTTCCCTTGATCCTCAATTAGTTTAAGGAAGCAAAATAGTTTCTTCTGGCCTTTTAACTACAAATCACTCCATAAACTAGATCCAATACAGATTATAATAAACCTGAAGCTTAACATTCTGTTAAAGTTTACATAAATATGCATAAATCTGAAACATAATATTGGCAGTTCAATCAAGACTCAGTTATATATATATATATATATATATATATATATATATATGAAAATGTTAGCCTGCACACCTGGTCTGTGCACGACCATGGACTGAGTGTGATTCGGGGCACCCTGAGTCAATTTCGAGGACTCAATCGCTCAGAAGTGATCCGAGCGCCCGGAATCACACTCAATCGCCCATGCATCGCGCATGTACTCTCTCTCTCTCTCTCTCTCTCTCTCTCTCTCTCTCTCTCTATATATATATATATAATATATATATATATATATATATAAAGTGAACTTTTCTATCTAGGTTTCAACGTAGAGATTGAAACATTATTTTCAGAAATTTTCATTAGATTTCCCTTGCTTCTGTCAGAGCTCTCTCTCTTTGGAATGCCATTTGATCCACTGGTGATATCACGGATACTGAGAAATGCTGGTGCTGAAGGAGTGGGAAGGCTGAAAAAGTGGCTGTTGAGCATAAGAACAACATTGGCCATGGTGGGTCTTTGAGTTGGATCTTCTTGCACACATAGTAATCCTATATGTATGCACCTTAATATTTGCTGAGTTTGACATTGTTCAACTAGACATTGATCAATCATTTGCAGAACACTTCCTTGGGTCCAATGGCGCCAGACCATCTAATGTGAGATGATAGTATGTCTAGTTAAGAATTTTACTTCATTTAAATAAAATGTGGATCAAATTCCTATCACTCAATCAAAGGGAGGATTAGTACTTACATGAGTAACAAGTTCAATTGGATATTCGGATCCTCGGTGACCGCTATTCTTCTGACCGGTTAGTATCTCCAAGACTAACACACCATAGCTATACACATCTGATTTAATTGAGAAGAGCCCATGAAGGGCATATTCTGGTGCCATATATCCACTGTCATTAACAAGAAAAACACATTGAGACTTTCTCTATTCTTTGAAACTCTGTTCTTAAATTTGATCAACAATGATAAATAGAGTGTTTGCTTACAATGTTCCGGCAATTCTTTTAGTGTTGCCTTGGGTTTCATCTACATCAAAATGCTTCGCAAGACCGAAATTTGAAAATTTGGGATCCATATTTGCATCTAACGAGATGATACTGGCTTTTAAGTCCCGATGAGGATTTTCAATGGCGAATCTTCATGAAGATAAAGAAGTCCTCGACTAATGCCCTCAATGATCTTAAACCTTCTTGCCCATTCCAATTGATTTCTCTTTGATTTATCTGCACCATCCATCTGGAATATTTAGTTACTAATTTTGATGATCATGGTGTGTGCAATAGAGGGCTAAATTATTCATGTACTTATACACAACCAATCTTAGAACATATATTCCAGTATGGAATTGAACAAATACACTATTAAGTACTGTATTAGATTAGCATACTACTAGTTAATCATCAATTGAGGGTGTCATCATGCAAAGAGGGAGACTGAAACTATACCAAACAAAAACTTGTCAAGACTTGTATTAGCAAGGTAATCATAAACGAGTAGTTTCTCCTCTGATTCCAAGCAGCAGCCCAACAGCCTCACAAGGTTTTTGTGTCGAAGTTTGGCTACCAGAAACACTTCAATTTTCAACTCATCTAGTCCTTGTCCTGAACTTCTTGAAAGTCTTTTCACTGCTACCTCCTCTCCGTTCTCCAGTGTTCCCTATTTTCAAGTGTCACCAAAATTACTACTCATTTATCAAATCAAAGAATCAGCCACAGTTATATAAGTATTCCTTAAATCTTAAGATTGACCTTATAAACAGATCCAAATCCTCCTTCTCCTAGTTTGTTTCTATCAGAGAAGTTGTCCGTAGCTATCCTAATAGCCTCCAGATCAAATAATAGAGACTCTGCACCTCTTATTTCATGTTGATCTTTCTGGTCTGATCAAAAGATATTTTTCGTAGTAAAAATAAAAAGGTTATATATGTTCAAACACCATATAATAATAGTTTAGTAGCCATACTGAATGTTGTAAGTAGTTTCCGTCTTCGTGCTGTTGCTTTATTTCTTCGACGGTAAATAAAAATGGCACAAAGGAATAATAGTGCTGCAGCAGTAGAGATGACGCTTAACAAAATTGTTCTCCGAGTGCTGTTGTTTTTTCCTAATCAAACATGAAAAAGAGATTCAAATTTTACTAATGTCAATCAGTAAGTAACATGGTACGAGTTAATGGCAGTCAATAAAGCAAATTTCTTGATTTATCTTGCAAAAGAAAACAAACTGTAGACTTACCTACTACAAAGAAATAAAATTTAGACAAAGATTATATTATCTATAGACATATTGTATTATATAGTAAATAATAATAATTTTTAATTAACAAAATTTTGGTTATTGCAAAGAAATAAATAATATAAATCAGAGTCATGTATATATATACATACACACACATTATTTTGATGGTGGTGGATGAAATGATAGGGGTGATTTGGTGATGATAGCCATATACCAGCGAACACGAACTAAGTGAGGAAGTGAACTGTGAAGAGTTTGGAGTACTTGCATCGTGTATCATGAATAATGAAACAAAAGATCAAAGAATAGTTGACTGTAATACTATAATACTATATAAAAATATAAAGTAAGGGAAAAAAAAAACTCTTGTGGTAGCTGGAGGAGGCAGCCGTCGAAGCAGTGGAGGTGAAAGTGCGATAATTTACGGGTTTGTGTACTACTAGTCAACCACAATAATTTACTATTATACGAAATGCATAGCAGAATTTAGGGATAAAACAAGTTGAAGCAACACTTGCCTTCATTGCCAGTGGGAGATGAATCTGGACTCGGTGACAGCAGGGGAGGGACGAACTCTGTAGCAGAAATGTTGTAGAAAGGGTAGATTTCATATCGAATACTGCAGCTCTGCCCAAACATCCAGCACCCCTGACTCTCGCTGCACACGGTTGGTATGCTCTGGACTGCGTGAAGAAGACATTTGTTGCAGCCATCCGGGGACAGGTCCCTTGTGCACTGCTCCAGCCCATATATATTCGTGGAGTTCGTCAGGCTCACATTGTCCATAGCAAACATCAGGCGAGCTGTCTGCTGCCTTCGTGGCGAGAGTGTTCATCAGATTTCCTAACTGGAAGTTTAGGAACAGCGGGTCCGATGCGTTGTCGACGCTTTTGACATAGACACCGTAGGGGTTAATGTCGACCGTGGAGAAGAAGTTTTCGTTGGAGTAGCGGAGCCTGCAGAGTTCGTACCATATGGTGGAGTTCATACCGGTGGGGCAACTGTCAGTGATTTGTGTGACCGAGGTATTGAGGCATCCCTGACAGGCACTGAGGGAGAGGTCACCTCGGCACAACGCCAGGCCGTAGACTTGGTTTGGAGGTCGGCCTATCGTGTCGTTATAGAATCCGCCGCCGCCGGCGGCGGTGGAGAGGGAAGAGAGGAGAAGATTGAAATTGGTATGGAATTCAGTGTTTGCTGCATGCGTTTTTTGCGTCGGGTGAGCTGCATATTAAGCGTTTTTTGCGGAGGGGCCTGTCAATGAAAAAAAAAATAGATATAATTATGAATATATTTATATAAGTATAAATTCTATAAGAATGCATTTTAAATATCCATACCCCGACCCTACATCAAAGAGTGACTACTTTTTCTATTAGAGCACCCCCTCATTATGTGAAGCTTTTGGCAAACAAATATGCTTTATATTGTTCGACAGTTCTATTACAATTATACTTCTTGAACAACCATCTACCTAATATGGAGATGACCAAAGGGAAGGAGGACCAGATGACCTTCATTGTTTCTATCCATTTAAGGTCCTTAAAAGCCTGTAGCTCGGCCAAGTGAGAAATATTATAGATGGAAGTATGGTGAGTATAAAAAAAGTTAGAATATGACAAGTAATTTGATTTGGGATAGTAAATGTTGGATTTAATTGGAAGGGATACCTTTGTATAGCTAGCAGAATATGATTGATCATGATAATCTTGAAGGTGAGTTGGTATTCGACTTTGTCAAGTGAACCTTCAAAGAATGGTTTTGACTCTATCGGAGGTTCGGCCTAGCTACTGCCGAGGGCTATTTGATCAATCAATGAGTCTAAAATGAAGTTTGCAAGGCTACAATTTTCTAAGCGGATAGAGAGTCTAATGATATCTCTATGTTTGTATCTACAGGTGAGTTACCGTACTAATTTCATCATCATTTGATATGATTGAATATGAAAAAAAAAAATGTCTTTATGGAATATAATATCCTGAGAAGCGATATGACAATGTCTTTATGGAATATAATGTCTTACCATATGAATGCAAATTGAATATACAGATGTCATATAGTTGGTACTATTTTTTAATTGTTATAATATAAATATTAGTTGAACTTTGAATCAACATTGTAATAATTATGGTTAAATTCATATTGTGAAATTATAATTGCTATACCAATTGTAGCATTTCGTACTTGTTACTAAAGGGTAGGTGAACATGATTATATACATTTTTATAGTAGTTACGAAATTATAGTATTTATAATGTAAATAAGTTTTAGCATGTTATATATGTATTATAGTAATTATGAAATTATAACTGTTATAATATGTATAAATTATACTACAATAATAATAATCAAGTTTTATCCTACTAGGTTGTTATTGTTATAGTAGAAAAATTTCTATTAGAGACATCCTACCTAGTAGTTTAGTTGCATATTCGTTGGTTTCTGGTTTGTTGCTTTTGTAGTTGTATCATTGTTATTCGATTGTTCGTTGTTATTCGGTTATTTGTGCTTATTGGTATCATGCACCATACCTGTATCGTTGCATACTGACGACTGTTGGGCTTCCATGTGGTTAAGTCATCATCAGTTATCTAGTTGTTTTACCGCTCAACCACTTGTTGGATAGTTGCTAGAGTGGGAGATGTTGGGACCTTGACGTACGACTAGAGGGGTGAATAGTCATTCACCCACTTCGATTGCGGTTTTCTTCCTACACGTTGTTAGTGCGCAAGCGGAATAACAAATAACAAACCTAACAACTAAAAAGACAAACCGATTTACGTGGTTCGGAGATAAAGCTCCTACTCCACGGCTGTCCGTAAGGTCGACGATCCTAATCCGTCGGTGGATGAGTCCCCGGAAGACCTTCGGCTAGCTTTTGTCGCTCCTTGTGGTGGAGAAACCTCATCACAAACTCTTGACAATCCCTGAGCACTTGGAGACTACTAATAAGATCTATCCAAACTTATTTCGTCAACCTTTGCTCAGCCAAACCGAGCTCTCTTAAATAGAGCTCACAGCTGAAAATAGTCATTATAAGTCCACTGGTTTAAGCACTAGTCGACTGGTCCACCTCGAATTTGAACGTCACAACCCGACGTTTGAATTCCAACTGACACCAGTCGACTGCACCTAAGATCAGTCGACTGATCCAAGTCAACTGCTCTACCCCTAAATCTAGGGTTTCCCTTCCCGAGTACAATTCTCTCAGCACTCGGACCCTCATGACTAAGCTGACCCTTCCAGCAACCTTGACCTGTTGCCTTCAAACCTTTTTCGACTTTGGCTCTCGTCCCTCAGATGCATACGAACCCGCGGCTTGTTCTCATGTCATCCTTCGCGTATGCCTCGAAGTTCGCTTTCCTCGGCTCATCGTTCTTATTTTGTCCACGGTCCCTCGGATGCATACAAGCCCACGGCTTGTCGCCTCTTGCCATCCTTCACCGGACCTGAAGTCGTCCAGCTAAGTCCATGTGTATCCTGCAAACTTGTACACTCAAATACACATATCAAACATAAGGGTGAACCTAACTTAAACCCTTTGCCCAATCATCAAAACACATGATCACTCCGGACCATAGATTGCTCCAACAGGAGCAACCGTCCTGTTACGCCATACTCGACCACTCATGTATAGTAGATGCTGGAGTTGTAGGCAAACAGTTAACAACCTCACCGTTGTTTCTGAGGAATATCAGAGCTGTTGGTGACTCCCTCTGTATCTCGGGGTTTTGGAGTAGTTGGCTCCCCAGCATCCTGTCCACTCAACCACATCTATCAGTGGTATTCGTTGGAGTGCGTACAGTTGTCACAGCCCTACCCACTCGGCCACACAGATGTGATGTGTTGGCGGCTTGACTGGCGTCAGAGGTAACACATGTCATTGCATCATAGACATCTATTGTATTTATGCATTTTCTTGTGTTTGTTGCATTTATATGAGTTATGGTTGGCATGCATGTTTGTTTGATACTATGCTATCTCATATTATTTTCATGTTGTTTTATACATGCTTTGATGTCTTTAATTTTTTAGAGATTATACATTGTTGTTATCTGTTGCTTCTTATATCTTTATGATGTCATGTAATTGTCTACTCATATGCCCGCAGAGTCCTCCCGGACTCACCACCCTTGCCTCCTATTTTTGTTTCAGGTAGCAGGTAGATGTACTACTTAGAGTGTTAAAATACGAAAACATTAAGGGCTAAAATGTAAAAGGTCTGAAACCAGAGGGCTGATGTTAGAAAAAAAAAATCGAAAATAGGGTGGGGTTAATTGAAAAAGGGGTTCAATGTTATATTGGCCGGTTCACTGTTTCGTTTGCCCTAGCATCCAGCCCGAGCCGACCTTGGCTCTTTACCTCCGCTTCAACTTCCATCTCATCCTCGTGCAATCGGAGCGTCGGCGATCGGCTTCGTGCGGCGTCCAGGCGTCATCGGAAGGTGACTTCTTCCCCACTGAGTCTGATCGAGGTTTCGGATGTTCCCCTCTTCTTCTTCAAGCGCGGATTGAGATTCTCGGTCTTCCTCTTCTCCATCTAGGGCAGATCGAGGTAAGGTTTTCTCTCCGGGCCTTGGTTTGAGGTGTGAAGGGATTAGTGTTGATTCGTGATGTTGGCATGGCAGAACTTCTTCTTCTTGGTTCGAGTGAATCGGTTTTCAGTATTTGTCTTCCTTCTCCTTGCGCGATTTCAAAGGAGTCGGATCTCAGGCATTTGGTGGAGATTTGGAGCTGAGGTTTCTGCCAGCAAACACGTTAAGGTGAGTTTGTTCTTTTTATGATGATCAAGGGTTATGAGGTGTTGCGATTTTGGGAATTCAGCTTAGAAATTGATCTGTTGATTTGATTGTTTGTGGAGCTTCTTTTCCTTGGTTGGAAATTTGCTATTGGGTTATGTCAGTGTTTGCCGAAGGTCTTGATGGTTGATCTTCATTTTCTTTTGATCTCGTTGAACTAGAGCTTGTGTGATCTCCCTGTGAGCTGTGATTTGGGATCGAGAGGTTGAGTGTTGCGTGGGGATGGTGTTCGATCATATGTTTGAGTGAGGTGTTGTTGGATCAGTTGGCTACCGTGAGTTCGTGGTCGGATTTCTAAGAGTTGCCGAACTGTTTTGTTTAGATTCAGTTTTCTGTTCATTGGTGTTCGTGAGAAATGACCTCCGGATAGCTGAGTTATTGGGATGCTTGGTTTGGCTCTGTCGTGATTGGTAAATGGGTTAGGGTTTTTGTTGGGTGATAATTTAATTAGATCACAGGTTAGATTAAGGGGGGGTGAAGTTAATTATGGTTGATTAATTACACATGATAGTTAAGGTTAGATCCTAATATTGTTTAGCATTAATTTAGCTATTAGTACTACTGTAAATAGCTAAATTATGCTCATGACACAGGACACTGACTTTGTGATTTGGACTCCACTTACGACGGATATTAGTTCAGACGGGGTTTCTTTTCGCTTACGATCTGCTACACCGGAGGCGGGTATCTCTGACTTATCTTTTAGATTAGTCATAGTGATATACTTGATATGCTATGTTTAGCGGTAGAGTAATGTAGTATTTTATACCTGCCTACCTTTGCGGATACTGTTGATGATATACCTGATAGGTGATACCTACACCATTAGGATCTAGGCTATGATGTATTATTTATGATCCTTGCATATCATGTCGATATAGGTGGATTAGATAGTGGATGCTGTTTGACCAGAGTCATGCATCATCGTGCACTGTGCATCACTGTCGATCAGTAGCCCCTTATGGGTGAGTCAGGTCGACAGTCATACTGACCTATCCATACGGCCACTCACGGGTTAGTGGTTGACGGTGTATGGGTAGGGTGCTCTGTGCTACTCCGCTCATGCACTCATGGGTTAGTGAATCAGAGCGTGGTAGCAGGCAGAGGTCCCTCCTTGAGTGGTCCATATACCAGGAGTTGAGAGAAAGATGTCTCTCCCCCATTTATATACATGGGGTAGGTGTTAACACTCAGATAGAGATATCCTCCAGAGATGGCCTGGGGCTGATAGTGACATAGCCAGGATAGGTGATGGCCTGGGGCTGATAGAGATATCGCCAGGATAGGTTTTGGCCTGGGGCTATTAGTGATATCGCCAGGATAGGTCATGGAGTAGGGGTGTTACACCGGCAGCATACCGTCTACTCGGTTGCTCAGGAGTAGCGACGGCAGAGTACGGACGGCAGTCATAGCTCTACGCCGGAGGGTGGCCTCCGTTCAACTTCCTCCCGTACATAGGTGACGATGTCTGACCGGCGACAGAGGTGACCATGTCATTGCACCATGTGCATACGTATAATTGTGCATTTGCTCGTGCTTGTTACTAGGATGTTGCATTTGATTGACATGCACATACAGGAGACCCTTATGTCTGGTTTCGGCGACTCAGCCACCTTGGTATGGTATTTTCTGTTCCTGTTCAGTTATGCTTACCACTGCATGTACCTATGTTATTTCGATTGTCTGTTACTCTATTGCTAGCTTAGACTATCCTGTATATCTGATGAGATATTCGCTGAGTATTATGACTCACCCCGTTAGCTCCCTGTTTTTATTTCAGGATGAGTGTCTGGAGTGCCCGGCAGCCTGTCCCAGTTCGCGTATTTCTTCGAGATGATTCCGGGAGGTTTTCTTTTACTTTGTTGGGGGTATATGTTTGTACCCGTTTTTTTTTTCTGGTTCTTTTACTTTACTTTTCCACTGCTGTACTCGTGTTTGGTTTTGTCAACTTATACGGCGGTATAGTTGTACTTTTGTGAGCCATGGAGGCCTTGTGCTTTGCGGTTGTCGTAAGTCGTACCGGTACGCAGTTTTTATCATCGTCTCGCTTTTGTGTATTCCAGACGGTTGTTCCAGCCCTATAGGCTGCGGTACAGCCAGTTGAGGTGGTCGTAGAGGTTAGGGTTCAGCATTGTCCGTCGATCGAGGGAGCGGCCGTTCGGTTAGTATCGGACCGGCAGCTCCTTGGGGCGTGATAATTTTTGGTATCAGAGCGCAGGTTCTCAAGATACCTTGTGACCTTATGGGTGTTTTGGACCTTGTGTCGGAGTCATTTTCTCGTTGGACGTGATGGGGACATGGCGGCGACCGGACAGCTCCAGGCGTTGATCGTACCTTCTGTTGCAGGTTTTGTTATTAATTCTAAAATTATTAGGCAAGTAATAATGATTGGCATATCCCTACAGGTATGCCGCGACGTATTAGTTGACTCCACCCCGCCGACCCGGTGGGCCGGGTCGACCCTCACATCGGACGACGCGAGTGTCGCAGCAGGCGACGATGACTGGGACAGAGGGGGTTCCGGTGAGACGGACACGGACCGGGTTCGGTGGCCGAGGACGAGCTTCCTCCGAGACTCGTGATGATCAGAGATCTTAGTCTCCACGGATACCGTCTCCATTTTTGACCACAGTACCAGTGGTACCTCCGGTAGGTCTCACTGCAGCATCAGTCCCAGTGGCGCCTGCTACAGCACCTCAGGATGCTGCATCATCGATGATGCAGCAAATGATGCAGCAGCAGAGGGAGCAGCATCAGCAGTTGATGCAGCAGCAGAGGGAGCAGCATCAGCAGATGATGCAGCAGATGTTTCAGATGTTTCAGACACCGGCTGTCCCACCATCTGCTCCACCAGCATCTGCTCCTGCTCCTTCGAAGCCCCAGACTGCGCAACCTACAGAGATACAGTCGCAGGGGCCGACGGTACCATCCGGGGATTCTGCAGTCCCCTCGGCGGCTCCTCTTCCTCCTTCCACTACTATTACCACTATTCCGAGTCGATCAGTGGCTCGGATTCCGACATTAGCACAGGCGGCCAAGGGCCGTCTTACCCTGTTCCAGGGAGCTGCTGATCCGACCGTGGCTCACTTTTGGCTGGAGACGCTAGAGAGGACATTTTCATACCTGGAGTGTACTGACTTGGAGCGGGTTGAGCTTGCGGCATATCATCTGCGCGGTCGAGCGGAGACATGGTGGATCACTCAGCGATCGGTTATGGGCACTCAGCCGGTCACTTGGGAGAGATTTCGCCAGGCCTTCACCACTCAGTACTTCCCAGCTGCACAACAGCTGGCCACATGGCAGGAGTTCTTGGAGATTCGTCAGGGAGAGCAGTCGGTGGCGGATTATGATGCAGAGTTCCACCGACTGTCCGAGAGTTGTCCTGAGATGTTTCCCGGAGATCGTGAGAGGATGAGGCATTTCATTAGAGGGTTGGCTTTCTACATCCAGTCTCGGATGTCTCCTTGGGATCTGACCTCGTATGGACAGGCACTGGACCGCGCCTTACATATCGAGGCTATGCAGCAGAGATTATCATCAGAGCGGAAGAAGGAGAAGAAGTCCTCACAGACTCCTCAGCCACAGTCCTCGCGAAAGCGGGGTAGACAGGAGCAGTCGGCACAGGATGCTTCTGGGGCCGCCACTCGGTCTCGGAAAGCGGGAGGTTCCACGCCCGGAGTTACTCAGGCCTCTGGGCAGGACCAGCAGAGGTCCACGATCTATCAGTGCGCTTGGTGTGGTTCCAAGGGGCATGATAGGTCGAGCTGTACCATTGGACGAGCTGTTTGCTTTCATTGCAAATAGCCTGGCCATCGGAGACGTGACTGCCCTCAGAGGGCACAGGAGGCGAGTACAGGAGGCATATTTGGAGGAGGTTCCTCTAGCCAGCCGGGGACCCAGCGAGGAGGCCGGAAGGCCCAGACTTCTACACGACATCAGCAGACTGCCCCTCCTCCTATTCAGCTCTACTGCCTTTTTGGTCAGGGTCAGGAGGCTACATCATCATCTGTGGTATCCCAGTCTCCATTTCAGCCTTCTGTTTCAGAGCCTCGTCAGCAGTTGTATGCCGGGTATCAGCTACCGGTCTATCAGCAGTCGCAGATTTCTGGAGCACCGATACCTCAGTTACCTGCAGTGCCTACTCTACAGGCATTACCCCCACCCCCTCCTCCGCCAGAGTCGGGTCGAGTATATGCTGTCACCCGAGAGGAGGCTCATCGTGCAGATGGATCCATTTTTCGAGGTACAGTTTTACTTTATGCATGTACCGCAGACTTACTCATAGATACCGGTAGTTCATATTCTTTTATATCACGGGTATTCTTGAGCAAGATCTGCAAATTGCCGACCCTCAGGGCACAGCGTCTATCAGTGACGCTACCTTCAGGAGGTGTTCTGGAGGTAACACAGGAGGTCAGAGGGTGTCCCTTGGACTTTGGGAGGGTCACCCTTACCGTAGACCTGTATGTGCTGGATATGATAGAGTTCGACATTATTCTGGGCATGGACTGGCTCACGACATCACATGCCACCATTGATTGCCATTCGAGGGTGGTCACTTTCCGACCTCCAGACCAACCCTCGTGGGAATTCCTTGGCATCCGAGATGACGATATAGCAGTCATCTCCGCACTTCAGGCGCAGAGACTTATTACGCAGGGTTGTCAGGGATTTCTGGTGTCATTACTCAGCACTTCAGATGGTAGTACTCCTCAGATCTCCGACGTTCCAGTGGTCAGGGATTTTCCGGATGTATTCCTAGACGAGTTACCGGGCTTGCCTCCCCGGAGGGAGGTCGAGTTTGCCATTGAATTGATACCGGGGACTGCGTCGGCATCGAAGGCACCATATCGGATGGCACCGCGTGAGTTGGACGAGCTGAAGGTCCAACTCCAGGAGTTACTAGATCGGGGATTTATCCGACCGAGTGCTTCTCCGTGGGGTTCTCCGGTCTTTTTGTAAAGAAAAAGGACGGTTCTATGCGACTTTGTATTGATTATAGACAGCTTAACTCAGTCACAGTCAGGAATAAGTATCCTCTACCGCGTATTGATGATCTGTTTGATCAGCTGAGGGGTACATCTGTGTACTCCAAGATTGATTTGCGATCTGGTTATCATCAGCTGAGAGTCAGAGATTCAGACATTCAGAAGACGGCATTTCGCACCCGTTACGGGCATTATGAGTTCTTGGTGATGCCATTTGGGCTCACCAATGCCCCGGCCGTGTTCATGGATCTCATGAACAGGGTATTCCTCTCGTACTTGGATCAGTTTGTTATAGTATTCATCGATGATATCCTGATATATTCCCGGTCCGAGGAGGAGCACGTTTGCCATCTTCGTATCGTTTTGGAGGTTCTCCGAAAGGAGAAGCTCTATGCGAAGTACAGCAAGTGTGCATTTTGGCTATCTTCTGTGGGTTTTCTTGGACATATAGTATCCAGTGGAGGCATCTCAGTAGACCCCCAGAAGATCGAGGCAGTCACCAGTTGGGAGCAGCCCCAGTCAGTCCATGACGTGCGCAGTTTCCTGGGTTTGGCTGGCTATTACCGACGCTTTGTCGAGGGATTCTCCAGCATTGCCTCTCCACTCACGCGCCTGACCAGGAATGGCGTGACGTTTGTATGGACTGACGATTGCGAGACCAGCTTCCAGGAGCTGAAGCAGAGGCTGGTATCTGCGCCAGTTTTAGTACTGCCTTCAGGAGAGGATGGTTTCACTCTGTTCACTGATGCACCACTCCTGGGATTGGGCGCGGTACTCATGCAACATGGACGGGTGGTTGCTTATGCTTCTCGGCAGCTGAAGGAGCATGAGAGGAACTACCCCGTCCACGATTTACAGTTGGCCGCTATTATTTTTGCGCTGAAGATCTGGAGGCACCTTCTTTACGGGATCACCTTCGAGATCTTCACCGACCACCGGAGTCTTCAGTATCTCTTCACTCAGCGAGAGCTGAATCTTCGTCAGAGGAGATGGATGGAGTTTTTGAAGGACTACGATTGCACCATTGGCTATCATCCTGGGAAAGCAAATGTGGTAGCGGACGCACTGAGTAGGAAGACCAGAGCAGTCTTAGCCTGTCAGCGGGTGATTGTCACAGAGTTGATCCAGAGTTTTTCGGAGCTGGGATTAGAGGAGCGGTCCCAGACAGAGAGGGGTTTGCTGGTGACTATGGTGGCGCAGTCAGCTATTAGGTCCAGGATCAGAGAGGCGCAGGTCAGTGACCAGCATCTGCAGTCTCTGGGCAGTCGCATTTCCGCCGGGCAGCCGTCTGACTTTACGCGGGACGATGAGGGCATTCTGTTTTTCCGAGGGAGACTATGTGTGCCAGAGTCGCACCCAGTCATGGAGGAGTTGTTACAGGAGGCTCATCGTTCGCGGTTTGCTATACACCCAGGCGGGACTCGGATGTATCGTGATTTGAGGCGTTCCTATTGGTGGAACAACATGAAGAGAGACATTGCGAGTTTTGTTGCTAGATGTCTAGTCTGCCAGCAGGTTAAGGCAGAGCACCAGAGACCTGCTGGGTTACTTCAGAGGATTCCCATTCCCGAGTGGAAATGGGAACACATTACGATGGATTTTGTGGTGGGACTGCCCAGGACTAGGAGAGGGCACGATGCGATTTGGGTAATCGTTGATCGATTAACCAAATCGGCACATTTCTTAGCTATGCGGAGAACAGATTCCCTCGACAGGTTAGCGGAGTTATATTGTCGAGAGATCGTTAGATTGCACGGAGTACCCCTGAGCATTATATCGGACAGAGATCCTCGATTCACTTCTCGTTTTTGGCAGAGCCTGCAGAGAGCCTTGGGGACGGATCTTCGGTTCAGTAAGACATTTCACCCGCAGACAGACGGTCAGTCAGAGCGTACGATTCAGACATTGGAGGACCTACTGAGATCATGTGTTCTGGATTTTGGTGGCAGCTGGGAGGATCATTTACACTTGGTGGAGTTCGCCTACAACAACAGCTATCATTCGGCGATTCAGATGGCGCCGTATGAGGCGTTGTATGGTAGGTAATGTCGGACACCTACCCTCTGGGAGGAGGTTGGGGAGACACAGCTGATAGGACCAGAGAGAGCTCAGCAGGAGGCAGAGTTAGTACGCACTATCAGACAGAGACTATCAGCAGCACAGGATCGCCAGAAGAGTTATGCTGACCGGAGACGCAGACCCTTAGAGTTCTCTACTGGTGACCATGTTTTTCTTCGAGTTTCACCCACGAAGGGGGTGAAACGTTTTGGTCTCAGAGGTAAGCTAGCTCCACGGTTTATCGGTCCGTTTCAGATTCTGGAGAGGATTGGAGCTGTAGCTTACCGCCTTGCTCTTCCACCGTCTTTGGCCGGCGTCCATGACGTGTTCCATGTATCCATGCTGAGAGGTTATGTGCCAGATCCCACACACATCCTATCCGAGGTACCTGTTCCGCTCCAGCCCGACGCTACTTATGAGGAGGTACCTGTACGAATCTTGGGGTTCCGGGAGCGGCAGCTACGGAACAAGACGATCCGACTGGTCAGGGTCGGATGGCAGCATCACTCGGATGCAGAGGCGACTTGGGAGCTCGAGGATACTATCCGAGCACGATATCCCCATTTATTTGACTGAGGTATGTACTGTCGTTTCGATTCAACATGCATACTTCATATATACCGCTGTTAGTGTCTACTATTAGCAATGACAATTTGGAGACCAAATTTTAATTAGTGGGGGAGAATGTTAAAATACGAAAACATTAAGGGCTAAAATGTAAAAGGTCCGAAACCAGAGGGCTGATGTTAGAAAAAAAATCGAAAATAGGGTGGGGTTAATTGAAAAAGGGGTTCAATGTTATATTGGCCGGTTCACTGTTTCGTTTGCCCTAGCATCCAGCCCGAGCCGACCTTGGCTCTTTTCCTCCGCTTCAACTTCCATCTCATCCTCGTGCGATCGGAGCGTCGGCGATCGGCTTCGTGCGGCGTCCAGGCGTCATCGGAAGGTGACTTCTTCTTCCCCACTGAGTCTGATCGAGGTTTCGGTTGTTCCCCTCTTCTTCATCAAGCCGGATTGAGATTCTCGGTCTTCCTCTTCTCCATCTAGGGCAGATCGAGGTAAGGTTTCCTCTCCGGGCCTTGGTTTGAGGTGTGAAGGGATTAGTGTTGATTCGTGATGTTGGCATGGCAGAACTTCTTCTTCTTGGTTCGAGTGAATCGGTTTTCAGTATTTGTCTTCCTTCTCCTTGCGCGATTTCAAAGGAGGAGTCGGATCTCAGGCATTTGGTGGAGATTTGGAGCTGAGGTTTCTGCCAGCAAACACGTTAAGGTGAGTTTGTTCTTTTTATGATGATCTAGGGTTATGAGGTGTTGCGATTTTGGGAATTTAGCTTAGAAATTGATCTGTTGATTCGATTGATTGTGGAGCTTCTTTTCCTTGGTTGGAAATTTGCTATTGGGTTATGTCAGTGTCTGCCGAAGGTCTTGATGGTTGATCTTCATTTTCTTTTGATCTCGTTGAACTAGAGCTTGTGTGATCTCCCTGTGAGCTGTGATTTGGGATCGAGAGGTTGAGTGTTGCGTGGGGATGGTGTTCGATCATATGTTTGAGTGAGGTGTTGTTGGATCAGTTGGCTACCGTGAGTTCGTGGTCGGATTTCTAAGAGTTGCCGAACTGTTTTGTTTAGATTCAGTTTTCTGTTCATTGGTGTTCGTGAGAAATGACCTCCGGATAGCTGAGTTATTGGGATGCTTGGTTTGGCTCTGTCGTGATTGGTAAATGGGTTAGGGTTTTTGTTGGGTGATAATTTAATTAGATCACAGGTTAGATTAAGGGGGGGGTGAAGTTAATTATGGTTGATTAATTACACATGATAGTTAAGGTTAGATCCTAATATTGTTTAGCATTAATTTAGCTATTAGTACTACTATAAATAGCTAAATTATATTCATGACACAGGACACTGACTTGGTGATTTGGACTCCACTTACGACGGATATTAGTTCAGACGGGGTTTCTTTTCGCTTACGATCTGCTACACTGGAGGCGGGTATCTCTGACTTATCTTTTAGATTAGTCATATTGATATACTTGATATGCTATGTTTAGCGGTAGAGTAATGTAGTATTTTATACCTGCCTACCTTTGCGGATACTATTGATGATATACCTGATAGGTGATACCTACACCATTAGGATCTAGGCTATGGTGCATTATTTATGATCCTTGCATATCATGTCAATATAGGTGGATTAGATAGTGGATGCTGTTTGACCAGAGTCATGCATCATCGTGCACTGTGCATCACTGTCGATCAGTGGCCCCTTATGGGTGAGTCAGGTCGACAGTCATACTGACCTATCCATACGACCACTCACGGGTTAGTGGTTGACGGTGTATGGGTAGGGTGCTCTGTGCTGCTCCGCTCATGCACTCATGGGTTAGTGAATCAAAGCGTGGTAGCAGGCAGAGGTCCCTCCTTGAGTGGTCCATATACCAGGAGTTGAGAGAAAGAGGTCTCTCCCCCATTTATATACATGGGGTAGGTGTTAACACTCAGATAGAGATATCCTCCAGAGATGGCCTGGGGCTGATAGTGACATAGCCAGGATAGGTGATGGCCTGGGGCTGATAGAGATATCGCCAGGATAGGTTTTGGCCTGGGGCTATTAGTGATATCGCCAGGATAGGTCATGGAGTAGGGGTGTTATACCGGCAGCATACCGTCTACTCGGTTGCTCAGGAGTAGCGACGGCAGAGTACGGATGACAGTCATAGCTCTACGCCGGAGGGTGGCCTCCGTTCAGCTTCCTCCCGTACATAGGTGACGATGTCTGACCGGCGACAGAGGTGACCATGTCATTGCACCATGTGCATACGTATAATTGTGCATTTGCTCGTGCTTGTTACTGGGATGTTGCATTTGATTGGCATGCACATACAGGAGACCCTTATGTCTGGTTTCGGCGACTCAGCCACCTTGGTATGGTATTTTCTGTTCCTGTTCAGTTATGCTTACCACTGCATGTACCTATGTTATTTCGATTGCCTGTTACTCTATTGCTAGCTTAGACTATCCTGTATATCTGATGAGATATTCGCTGAGTATTATGACTCACCCCGTTAGCTCCCTGTTTTTATTTCAGGATGAGTGTCTGGAGTGCCCGGCAGCCTGTCCCAGTTTGCGTATTTCTTCGAGATGATTCCGGGAGGTTTTCTTTTACTTTGTTGGGGGTATATGTTAGTACCCGTTTTTTTCTGGTTCTTTTACTTTACTTTTCCGCTGCTGTACTCGTGTTTGGTTTTGTCAACTTATACGGCGGTATAGTTGTACTTTTGTGAGCCATGGAGGCCTTGTGCTTTGCGGTTGTCGTAAGTCGTACCGGTACGCAGTTTTTATCATCGTCTCGCTTTTGTGTATTCCAGACGGTTGTTCCAGCCCTATAGGCTGCGGTACAGCCAGCTGAGGTGGTCGTAGAGGTTAGGGTTCAGCATTGTCCGTCGATCGAGGGAGCGGCCGTTCGGTCAGTATCGGACCGGCAGCTCCTTGGGGCGTGACATAGAGTCAGGAGAGGATCCAGTTGCCGATCCCACCGGGTTCATTCGTATTGGAGTTTGCTTCCGTATTTAGTTTATATCGCAGTTACTTTATTTCTGCGTTTTCGTTATTTTCACATTTTATTTCATGGACTGGTATTTGTTTTATTAGTCCGATATTGTCGTAGTAAATGTATGTTTATTTTTGGGCTCATGTTGGAGTTCGTCGGTATTTCGAATTTTTGTTAGCTTTATTTTTGCTAAAAGACATTAAGGGTTTTGCGATGTTTAAGCTTAGTTTATCATTATCATTTATATTGATATAAACTTCATGATTGTGTATTTATTTTACAGGTTTGATGGCTAAGCCATCTTATATGATGATAGATTATGTATTATTTGTCTTAACTTATCCGATGTACAGGGGAGATGTTGTCCGATTTTTGAGTAAGCATGTGCCTCTGGGGTATGACAGGTACAGTATCTTGAATGTGCCCAGTGTGTTTGTCCATGATTAATGTAAAAAGATAGATGAGCCCAGGAATTTCCATTCTGTCGGAAATTTTCGACGAAAATGAGGGGATTTCCGTTGGAAATTTTCGACGGAAACAGTTATTCCATCGGGAAAAAAATTCAGACGGAAATAAAATTCCGTCGGAAATGTTATTGACGGTACAAAAATTTTGTCGGTTGTTCCTTACCGATGGATTTCACTTCGACGGAGAAAATTCCGTCGGAATTCCGTTAGTAAGTGCCTTTTACCGACGGAATTCTGTCGGTAAATTTCGTCGGAATTGCTATTTTTTATGGTAGTGAGAGACTTAGAGCTAATCCTGATGTAACTTTATCTTTATTGGAAATGTTTCAGTTAATTCGTTTGAAGTCTTCACTATAGTCGTTACATCTTCGTATAAATTTTAATAAATATAAAATTATAATTGCTATATCGCGTTGGATCTATTTAAAATTTAGATAGAAAATATTAATAAGGATACTATTGAACTGAATTAAAGGATAATTGGATCATTATAAATGATTGAATAATTGTGTGGGATGCCATTTTAATAATAAAAAAATAATTAATAAATTATGGGATTAGTTTATAATAGACCATTAAAGTAAGATTGTAAATAAGTTAAGCTGAGTTATGTTTTGGAGTGTTCAACTTGTTTAATAAGGTAATTGAGTCGAACTGAGTTTAAAATAAATTAAGCTTTTGAAATAATTGTTCAAGCTTAGCTTGGTTTAGTTTTTATAGTCTGAGCTTGTTTGAAGCTTGGTTTGAATTTGATTCGTTTAGATGTTAACGAATTTTTTAATTCAAGCTTGATTTGAGTTTAGTTCGAGTTTAGTTCGTTTAAATATTATCATACTATCAATTTAAGTTTGTTTGATTCTTTGAAATTTTTATTTGTTTAATTGATTATTGAACTTGATAATTTAAATTTATTTATTTATTTTACTATTTGTTTAGTATGTTGATTAAAATTTTATTAATGAATATAATTTATGAATATTACTCATAAATGTTATTTATGAATATTTTTATAAACAATAACGAACTGAACATAATATGTATATATCCAAATTTGTTTATTTAATTTAACGAGCTATTCAAACTTGTTTATTTAATTGATAGTATGTATATATTGAACAAATATAAATAAATTTTTATTAAGTCAGATACTAAATTGGTTCAAAACGTTTGATTCATTTACCGTCACTATTAGATTAAAGGGAATTATTTTAAAGATATACCTCCATCGAAAATTAATTTTTATTTTATTATAGTAAATCTTTCCTTCTCTGCAATTGAACATTATTTAATTTTTTTTTAAAGACCGTTGAACAAGCATATTATGGAATCTACGCTGGGCTTGACTAATGTAACGAATGGGTCTGCAGCAGCAATAGACATACCTTTAGCCCGTCAACAACGTGACTTAATTCTCTTTCTCCTATTTAATACTACGCGTTCTTTGTTCTAATCCAACAAATATAGACTATTCTACTGACTGGACTTCGACATGAGTAGATTAATAAATCTCTCCAGTCCACACTTGATCAAGAAAGTCGGTCTGCGTCGTTGGGGATTAACTATACAAGATTTAATTGATAATGAAATCGTGACGCACCTCCAATTTCCTCGTTTGGCCTCGAACTGTTGGAACTAGGAGGAGGCGTCGGTGCTTGCGGAGGCGGAGCACCGACGGCGGAGAGATTGTAAAAAGGGTACGATTCGAATCGAAGGAAACAACTCTGTGAATACACTTTCCCGCCTTGTTTCGAATCGCAGCAACTGGGAATCACCGCTACCATTTGTCGGAGACACAGGTAACAATCGTCCGGCGACAAGTCCCTGGTGCACTGCACCAGCCCGTACATCCTGTTGAAGGCCGACACGTTTGCCGTTCCGGCCGCGAACATCCCCGCCGAGCCGCGCGCTTCCAGCGTGAGCGCGTCCATGAGGTTCCCCAGCAGGCTGTCGAACTTTTGTGGGTCGGTGGCGTTGTTAGGATTCCACGCCCAGTACTGGAAGCCAGTGTCGATGACGGAGAAGATGCTTTCGTTGGAGTAGCGGAGAAGACAGTCGTCGTAGCAGATGGTGGACCAGGTGCCGTTGGGGCACTGGTTGATGATTTCTACGGCGGCGGATGCGAGGCAGGCTTGGCAGGAGGAAGAGGAAACGTCGCCACGGCAGAGGGCGAGGCCGTTGACGCGGGATGGGGGCTGAAAACCGACAGTTGAGTTGTGGAAACCGACGGCGGCGGTTGAGGGGGAGGAGAGGGACGCGAGGAGGAGGTCGAGGTTGGAGCGGAAACTGCTACTAGTTGTGTAGTTGGTATCGGAAGGACAATAGTTCCAGAGAAGGGAAGAATTAATGGTTCGGAGAAAGAGGAGAAGAAGCAAGGAGATCAGGAAGAAGATGGCGTCGGGGGTTTTTTGTGATGTTTTGGCAAATGACTAGAGGAAGAGACGACTCGTAGTTTAATTAAGAAGTTGAGTGGATGTTGATAGAAAAGTCAATCATTCGGGTCGAGAAAAAAATAATTAATCAACTAACAGTTAAATCTGAGACGATTGACTGAGTGTTATAAATATTTCTTATCTATCTTAGGATAAATCTAAAAAAGTATAGATGAAGACTCATTATGATAATCAACATTCTCAAATTTATTACATATTAAAGAGAAATTTTTAACATGCGCAGCAGTTAAATCTCGAATTCTAAATCTTTGATTTATTATTGAAAGACATAATCATAACACTCAGTGTCCTAGGATAATCATTCGGAAAAGAGAGGTCCGATGCAAAGAAGATTTGAGGGTCCAATACATTTTCGCGATTGGTATGATAGATCTTGTTGGAAATCATGTCGATGGGGAAGAAGTTTGCATTGGAGTAATTTTCTACAAAAGCGTTGTAGTAGCGGAGCAAGCATATGGTGGCCAGAGGACACCCCTTGGCCTCCTGGGTGACCCCCAATACCTCTTCGGAAGGTAGGGACACAGACAAAGGTTGTGCCCTAATCGTCGGTAACCTACAGACTTTGCTCAAGAATAACCGTGATATAAAAGAATATGTACTGCTAGTATCAATAAGTAACTCTGCAGAATGCGCATAAAGCAAAATGGTACCTCGGAAAACAGATCCGTCCGCCCGCTGAGCCTCCTACACCCAACCCGTCTCAGGTGGAGGTGGGGGTAAGGCTGGTACCGGTGGAGAATGTGGTGCAGAAACTCCGGACGACTGATGAGGCAGATACACCATAGGCTGATGTCCGGTATAAGGCTGCTACTGCGACTCCACAATGGTGTGCTGTGGGACCGCTGATGGATAGGTGTGCTCGGGGCCTTGCCTGAACATATAATACACATGCACGGGCGGAGGGGCAGTCAACTGAGTTCGAGAAGAAGTCTGTGACCCCCGTCCCCCACGCTGTGCATGTGTTGGACCAGTACGCCCGCCCTGTGATGTGACTCCCGATGCCGTATCTTGTGCCTTCTGGGCACAATCGTGGCTCATATGTCCCGGCAACTGGCAGTAGTAACACACTGCCTACTCCAGGGTGCACTCCGACCTGTCGTGGCTCCTGAAACCGGGTGCATCGTCGTCTAGTGGAGGTCTTCCGATCCTGCTGGGAAGACTGGGAGGAGTCTGTCGTGGTACATCTTGAGTTCTGAGGCCTGGATGCAGCCCCAGAACTATCCCGCCATGGCTGGCCCTGCCTACCCCTCTTCCGCGAGGTCTGCGTCTGCTGAGGCTGTGCTATATCAGAGGTTGGCTACTTGTCCTTCTTTTTATTCCCGAATAGCCTCTGCCGAGTCGACTCGATAATAAGGGCCCGCTCTAGCGCCCCTCGATATGAAGTGATGTCACAAGTGGGCAGCTGAAGCTGAATGTTCGGGGCCAACCCCTGGGCGAAGTGCATCATCCACTCAGCGTCGTCCGCGACCAACTGAGGGCAATATTTCGCCAGATGGTTAAACTCTGCATCGTACTCTAAAACCGTCCGATCCCCTTGCTGGAGATGCAGAAACTCCTGACGGTGGGTCATCTGATATGCGGCTGGGAGATACTTCTGTCGGAATGCCTCTCTGAACATGTCCCAGTGATCGGCTACTCGCCAAAGATGGTCTGCTGGGTTGTCCACCATGTCGTGGCCCGCTCTTGCATGTGATAGGCCGCCAGCTCGGCCTTCTCCCAATCCGAGAAGGACATGTATCAGAACGTGTCCTCGAGGGTCTCCAGCCACGTCCGAGCAATCCACGAGTCAGTCCCATCGTGAAACAAAGTGAACCGACCCTTCACGGATGCAGCCAACGCTGGGATCCGTGATATGTCCATAGTTCCGCCCGCAGGGGCCGCGGTACCACAAGTGGTATGCTGAAGCAACTAGCTGCACTGTCGGGGGTACTGACTGTGCGGACTGCCCTGACGGTCCTGATGTCTGCCACTCCGGAGGTACTGGCTGAGCCGGCTGAGGTGCCGGGTGAGCGGAAGACAGCACCGGCTGCAAAGTCTGTATCAGCTGCTGCAGAGTCTGTAGTACCAAGTGAAGAGGCTGCGCAAGATTTGGCAGGTTTCCTCCACATCAGACAACAGGTCCCCTGCTCGGCTGGACTTGATTAGGATGTCGTCTATGTATACTTCAATATTCCGCCCAATCTGCGCCCGGAAGACCTTGTTCATCATTCTTTGGTAGGTAGCTCCGACATTTTTCAATCCGAACGACATGACCGTGTAACAATAAGTACCGTCAGCCGTAATGAAGCTAACATTTTCCTGGTCCTCAGCAATCAAGGGTACTTGGTGATATCCTTGGTATGCGTCCAGCATGGAAAAGAGCTCACTACCTGTAGTCGAGTCGACCATCTGGTCGATCCGGGGCAAAGGGTAACAATCCTTCGGGCAGGCTCGGTTAAGGTCCCGAAAATCAATGCATACCCTCCACTTATTATCAGGCTTGGCCACCAACACCACGTTGGCTAGCCAGGCCTGGAATTGGATTTCTCGAATGTGGTCGGCCTCCATCAATTTCTCGATCTCGACCCGGATCACCTTATTCTGCTTGGTGCTGAAGTCACGCTTCCTTTGCTTAACCGGTCGAGCGTTGGGATACACGTGGAGGTGGTGCTCAGCTACCTCCGGTCGGACGCCTTTCAATTCCTTGACTGACCAGGCGAACACATCTTGGTTCCTGGCCAAACACTCCTGCAGGGGCTCATTCAGCTCGCTCGGCAGTTCGGCGGCTATCTTGACTCAGGCTTCCTCTCGATGGGGAAGCAATTGGATCTCTTCCTTATCATTATGTAGCTCAGCCCAAGGGGAAGCCTACACTATGTTGCAACTTGAAAAGGGGCGGGGCGGGGGGGGGGGGGGGGGGGGGGTTCTGACTATCGACCCGGACGTCATCCACATAGCATCTCCGGGCCACCCTCTAATCTCCCCTGACCTCGCCGACTATGTCGCTGACTGGGAATTTGATCTTGAGGTAGAAGGTCGAGGCACCTGCCTGGAACTCGTTGAGGGCCGGTCGGCCCAAAATGGCGTTGTAGGCCGAGGGGGAGTCCACTACTAGAAAGGTGGACCATTTGGTCCTCTTCAGTGGTTCCTCGCCTAAGGAAATGGCCAAGTGAATCTGGCCAATGGGTTGCACCTGGTTCCCTGTGAACTCGAACAACGGGGTTGCCACCAACTCCAGTTGGGACATCTTTATCTGCAGCTAGTCGAAGGCTTTCTTGTAAAGTATTCTGGCCGAGCTGCCGGTGCCCATGATAGTTCGGTGGACTTGGTAGTTAGCGATGACGGCGGTGATGACCAGGGTGTCGTCATGCGGGACCTCCAATCCCTGTAAGTCTTGTGGCCCGAAACTGATATGGGCCTCTGATGCTTGCGCAAAGCTAGTGCCGACCTGGTGGATTTCCAATCGGCGTACCTGTGCTTTCCGGGCTCGATTATAGTCTCTTCCAGTTGGTCCGCCCGAGATTACATGTGCCCCCCCTCGGGCGACATTCTGCCGATTGGCCTGCTCCTCATCCATCTCCTCGGCCTCGGTTCGGTCCTCCTGCGGGAATAGATTGCGAGCGATCGAGGGGTTCATTCTGGGTTCTTCAGCTGCTGGGGCCATGGTCGGGCCGCCTCGACCCGAGCCACGCCTGGGAGATGCTTGTCACCCCCGCCCTCAGGGGGTAGGGGCCCGACCTCTACCGGCCGTCGGCACTCTTCTGTGGCGTGGGTGTGACTTTGGTGGAACACGCAATAGGGTCTCCAACGGGTGGGCAGGCACCCCTGAGCCACTTGCTGCACGTGTCATCGTTCCATTCCTGTTCGGTGGATGGGTCCTCGCGGGCTACGGATAGGCCCGCCCGGGGACCTGCTGCTCTGGGCGGGGTTTGGCACCACTGCGCCGACCAACTCCTTCTTTCGAGTAGCCTGCGCTTCCTCAACGTTGATGTATGTGACAACCTTCCCTAGCAGGCTGTCAAAGTCCTTCAGTGGCTTTCTGATCAGTGAGCGAAAGAAATCTGCCTCTTGTAGTCCCTGGGAGAAGGCACTGACCAGAACCTCAGGTGTGGCGGTTGGCACGTCCAGTGCCACTCCATTGAACCTTTTGATGTAGGCCCGGAGAGATTCCTTCAGGCCCTACTTCAGCACGAACAAGTTGAGGCTCGTCTTGTGGTGCCTTTGACTGCTGGCAAAGTGTTGGAAAAAGATCCTCCTCATCTCCTCAAAACTTGACACCGACCCATTGGGGAGTCGGTCGAACCACCTTTGAGCTGGTCCTGAGAGGGTTGTTAGGAAGGCTCGGCACTTCACGTCCTCTGGGTATTGGTGAAGTAAGGCTGTGCTCTCAAATTTCATCAAATGCTCCTCCGGGTTGGTGGTTCCAGCATACTCGGGGATCGTAAAGAATCGGAGATGCCTGGGAACTGGGTCTTCCAAAATCCATGACGAGAAAGGGCTGCGTACCAGGGTGGCTAGAGAGGGGTCGGTCGGGGCCTTTCACTTGTCCTGACGCGTTTCGTGCGTTTGGTTGGATGTCGACGCCTCAGCCGGCATCGAGTTGGCCTCCACGTCCCGACCCCGATAAAAAGCCGCGGGGAAGGGAACAGAACCACCCTCAGGTTTGACAGGCCTTCCCCGACCTCCTGAATGTCCAAGTGTCGCCGACTCGGGGAATCTGGGCGCCTGGCTACCAACCTGCGAAGGCCTCTGAGGGTCTTCTGAGCTCGGGCAGCCATCAAGATCTCGTACTCCTCGGGTGTGATGGTCATCATGACTCGATTGGGATCTTCCAACGTTCACTTCCGATCAGGCGAACAATCTCTCCTTTTGGCGCCAAATTTGATCCTGTCACGAAGTGGGGTGGATTCCCAAGAGCACGCGGTCTCCTGAAGGTCGCGAGCTGCAGATGCTAGCTCCGATCTGCAAGAAAAAAACCGTTAGCGAACCCGCCGGAAAAAGTCCCTGGCAAGACACTCCGACGGTCAAGTCAATCCACGGTGGTGGAAGAGCGAAAGCAATGGGACAGTAGCGAGAATACTATTGCGCGTACCTAGGCGACAAGGAGCGGAGAGGCTTATATAGCCGGGGGAGCCGACAGCTTCTGCTCGGCCTGCCACTCCATGCCGTAAGTGAGCGCAGGGCAGGGTGTGGGCAGTGTTGGCAGGGTGAGGCGGTGCATGCCCAAATAAGGCAAGGGGCACTGCCGGCTCATCGATGTGCGTCGTCAGGCGCCGCTCAGCCTGACAAAAACGCAAGTGGTCGTGGTACGGGATGGTAGGGGGATCAAAGTGTCAGTGGGATATCCACGATTTGGGTCTGAGATGTGTCAGCTTCGAGCCGACCTCGTACCACCTTCTGCTAGTGTGCTGTCAGAGAGTAGGTATGGCTGAAGGAATGACGGATCCCAAGGTAAGTTCCCGAGTCACGCGATCGAGTGGCCGAGTTGGAGGGCGCGCCGCGGGTTAAGGGGCGCTCGGGATTGGATTGCTTGACCCGACCCAGGGTCGGGCGGCCGGTGGGTTCGAGGATTCCCCGGGTCGAAAACTTCTAGATGTCCCTGAGTAGGTTGGGTCGGGCCAGCCTCTATCGGCTTGCTCGCTTACTCAGGCCCTATGATTCATTGGGCCCCCGAGGAACCCCATCTCTTTCCGACCCTGACGTGGCGCTAGGCTGGTCGGCCGAGCCGCCCGTGAGTTGGGTCGGGATCATAAGTCTCCCTCTCGAGTCAACATCTGCATGAAGGAGGGCAGCTTCTGCCCGGCCTGCCACTCCATGCCGTAAGCGAGCGCAAGGCAGGGTGTGGCCAATGTTGGCAGGGTGAGGCGGTGCATGCCCAAATAAGGCAAGAGGCACTGCCGGCTCATCGATGTGCGTCGTCAGGCGCCACTCGGCCTGACAAGAACGCAAGTGGTCATGGTACGGGATGGTAAGGGGATCAAAATATCAACGGGATATCCCCGATTTGGGCCTGAGAAGTGTCAGCTTCACGCCAACCCCATATCACCTTTTGTTAGTGTGCTATCAGAGAGTAGGTATGGTTGAAGGAAAGCTGGATCCCAAGGTAAGTTCCCGAGTCACGCGACCGAGTGCCCGAGTTGGAGGGCGCGCCGCGGGTTAAGGGGCGCTCGTGATTGGTTTGCCCGACCCGACCCAGAGTCGGGCGGGCGGGGGGGGGGGGGGGGGGGGGGGGGGCGGTTCAAGGATTTCCCGAGTCAAAAACTTCTAGATGTCTTTGAGCAGGTTGGGCCGGGCCGGGCCAGTCTCTATCGGCTTGCTCGTTTACTCGGGCCCTATGGTTCACTAGGCCCCCAAAGACCCCTATCTCTTTCCGGACTCGGGCCCTATGATTCACTGGGCCCCCAAAGACCCCTATCTCTTTCCGATTCTGACGTGGCGCCAAGCTAGCCGGTCGAGCCGCCCGTGAGCTGGGCCGGAATCACAAAGATTTAATTATTAGAATTGTCCTAAAATTTTTTTATATTTTTATTTGATTTTTTTACTTGGCTAATTAAGAATTATAAAAAACTTTTTTTCAAGGTTTATGGGAAATCTCTAAGCAGCCGTAGAGCTAGACCCGACCCCCGGGCCGGGTCCAGCCCGGACCCCGCCTGGGTCAACGGCCCGGGTGACCCATTGACTCGGTTCGCCGGGCCAAACCGGAACCGGCCGACAGGATGCCGTTACAGTTCGCGCAGCCAAAAACCAACGAACCAGCGGTTAACCGCCGGTTCACCTGAAGTCTGCGAAAAATTTTACAAGAAGAGATTAAAGGAATAAAAATTGAAAAGGCAAGGTATTTGAGCGGGCATCCTCTTCCAAATTCCATGTATTAAATTGTAAAAAATAAATACTACTCTTAATCTTAACAAAAAGACTACAAATCATTTTAATGCCTGGCCTGGACTTATATAGAGCACTTTCCCAAATGAACATTCTATAGTTAGCGATGTGGGACTAATTCACCATTCATTAATTTCAGATTTGATAAAACTGTCACAAATATAGAGCACTTTCCCAAATGAGCATTCTGCAGTTAGCGATGTGGGACTAATTCACCATTCATTAACTTCAGATTTGATAAAACTGCCATAAATATATTTATTTAAATTATGTTTAGTTTCTTTTATTAAAAAGTCATAAAAAATTTATTTATAAGTTTCAAAAAAAATTATATTATATATATATATATATATGTGTTAGTAAAACAAATAAAATTTTGGTGAATAATTTACCGAAATAGTTCTTGTTCTTAATCTAAATAAAAATTGGATTTATTTGCTCCTTGAAATTAGTGATGGTTCTGATAAAAAATTAAATTTATTTTCTCCTTGGAATTAATGGTGGTTCTTGCTCTCACGCGCTGGGATCTCGCATCTAAAATGTAGCCGGAAATGATCGCTCCTCTGCACATCCTCGATCCCGTCATCAAAAAATACGGAAGAAACCCAATCGAAAAAGCTTTCTCCAACAGAGCGAGCAGCTGAAGCGGAGCCTCGACCTTTGTCTTATAGCGAGCGAGAGAGACCATAATTTCCTCACTCGGTAACCATTTACTTGGCATTCCATCTCCATTCTTATTGGTCTGCCTTCGTGGGACTCGTATAAATATATATTTTATAGGCATATTATAAATTTCATAATTCTCTAACCATATTTTAAGAAAGGGTGAAAAATAGAAAATGATAAAATGGGAATTTTCGAATACGGTCATCGTTCAGTTTAAGGAGATGTCGGCTGCGTTTGCCCTTTTTTTTTTTTTTTGCCTAAAGTGGCTAAATTTATTTATTTTAATTTAATTTTTAATTTTTTAATATAATAATCTTGAACCGTGTCGAACCGTGAATCGAACCGTGAACCGACGGTTCCGAACCGTGAACCGTAACCGGCTTAGGCGGTTAAGGTTAAGGGTCAACCTCTTACGAACCGTCGAACCGGCGGTTTCGAACCGTCGAACCGTCGATTCCGAATCGTCGAACCATCGGTTCGAAATCGTGGTCGGGTCTACGTAAGGCAGCTCATAAAAAGGCGTGACTAAATCGACAAGAGTTACCAGTTGGTCTGTAACAGCGAGTCGTTGGCCAGGAATTCCATGGCTAAATCTATTTAATTATTAGAATTGCCCTAATAAATTTTTATATTTTTATTTAAATTTTTTACTTGGCTAATTAAGAATTATAAAAAACTTTCTTTCAAGATTTATGGGAAATGTCTAAGCAGCCGTAGACAGCTCATAAAAAGGCGTGACTAAATCGACAAGTTAGTGAGTTACCAGTTGGTCTGCAAACAGCGAGTCGTTGGCCAGGAATTCCATGGCTCTCTTTGTTTGCAGCCGCTGCTCTCTGTAATTGCAGCCACTGCCAAAAAAAATCTTATTCACAATCTATTTATAAATTTTAATATTTTAAAATCAATCGATTTCAATCCTGTACTCAGTGAAAAAAATTCCTTCCATCTTTAAATCAAATTGATTATAAATTGATATTTATCTTTATTTATATAATTTAGAGATGAATTATGAAAGTTGATTATTAGGATGAATCCGATTTAATCTAATCGTCGATAAAATTTTTTCTTAGAGTTGGATAACAGCATAACGTTACCTGATCTCACATAATCTATTTATAAATTTTAATAATTTAAAACCAAGAAACAGAAAGGAAAAAGCACATAAAACATGAATCGTCGGTCAGGAATTCGACGGCCCTTTTTTCTTCTGGCATAAAAATCTTCATGTGATAAATTTTAAATCATAAATATATTTAATAGATATATTATAATTTAGTAAGATCACAATATTTAATAATTTTTATATAATATAATTTAATAATATTTTTATAATTTAATATAAAATATATAACATTAATTTGATTGCTGTTAAATTATATTTTATTTTAATTATTTGATCGTAGTTAACATTTTTTTTCTTCTCCTTTTAGTTCCGCACGAATGATCTTCAATAGTAAATCTCAGATAAAGTATTCCTCTATCGATAGCCATCTCAATAATCTTAAACCGTCTTGTCCAATGTAATTTCAATTTTTTTAAAGGATCTAATCCGTCAATGTGTATTTTTTTTTTTTTTATAAAAACGGGATTCAAATTGTTACTCACCCGTCACCATCCAAATCGTGCACCCTGCGCGATCACACACGGTGACCAGGTGGCACCTTTGACCGCACGCTGCCACGTGGGGAGAGTGTGTGAATCGCGCACGATGGGAGTGAGTAACATATCACCCACGTATTCTAACATTATATATTAAATTTGATATTTTATCTTTATGTCTTTTGCACGACTGTGAGTCATCGTTCACGTGACATTGTCAGCTTAAATTTCCTGTATTATTATTATTTTTTAATTTTCTTGGCTCTCTGTTCAGAACCTTCATTTTTTTTTTTCAAATCTCTTGCTCTTCCTCTTTCTTTCGTCATACAATAATTTTCATAGCTCTCACTCCTACCGGCAACCCCTTCTTTTAATTTTCATCACTCTATTTTACATCTTTTAAATCCGTGATTATTTCATTTCTAATCAATATGAGACTTTGATTAATCCTAAAAAATCTTACCCTCAAACAAAGAAAATCTTACTCTCAAATGAAGAACCACCATTGATTTGGGCGACTCTGCAAACATCCAGTCACTCGACCTATTCCGGACCTCCGAGCCTCCCAACGAGCATCGAACATGTCACGTCTCCAAGGCTCATGCTTGTTTGAAAATCGGACAGCATCTTTCCTATATGGTGAACAATATGAAATTCAGAATGCATCCAACTCAACATTATATATCACAACCACACACGCCTGACAACCATATAATCACAACAATACATACACCACAACCACATAGTTAAAAATAAGTATAATAAATTTTGATAAAATAATACGTCTGATACCGTGCCAGCTTATGTGTAGCCTGGCCTGGCAGCCTGACACTTAGTCAGGAGGAAACGAGTTCGTGGGTCGGGGAGGCCCATCGAACAGGCGGCCTAGGTCACGGAGGCAGCCTAGCCCTCACTCGAGGCCCTCGATTCAAGAAAGGCCCAAGACAGGTGAAGGGGAACGGAAGCCCTTGGCAGAGCTTAACGCGCCCACCCTTGGGAAATCTTGACACAGGACACGGTGAAAGTACTCGCGGGCCCGCCCCCCGCACTGCACTCGACTCCAGGTCTTCGATCGGGCACGTGGCGGCCCACGCTCCCCATAATCGGCCTAACTAATGCTCGAACGCCCATATCCCAATACCCCTCTAGGTTTGGTTCCCGGCCGACACGTGGCGGCCCACGCTCCCGGGGTAAGCCCGAACCAGAGGAGGCGTTACTCGGTACATCGTCATTCAGTGCCCCAGCTGGCACCTTCTTCATAGGCCCTCAGCCGGCCTCGTCACTCAGTGCCCCAGTCGGCACCTTCATAGGCCCTCAGCCTGCCTCGTCACTCGGTGTCCCCAGTCGGCACCTTCCTTATAGGCCCTCAGTCGGTCCTAGCATGCAGAACAACCACTCCTTGACACCAGACTACCAGAAGAAGTACGGGGTCGGTGCAGAGTCGGTGCCATCCTAGCCCTAAAACAACGAGTATCCCACTGACGACTTGATCTTCCTGCCATACCCTGTCCCCCCGTACCATGACCACATATGCTGGTATCAGGTCGAGCGGCGTCAAGTGGCACCAGCTATTAAGTTGACAGTGCCCCTTTCTTTATTTCAGTATGCACTACTTTATCCTGCCACCTCTGGGCATGCATCACCTTGTCCTCGCTATATGACAGCAGGTGGCAGGTGAGGCATAAGCTGTCAGCTTCCCCGGCTATATAAACCTCCTCACTCCGCATCTCTCAGGTACGCGCAATAGTACATTCCTGACTGTTCTATTGCTTTCCATTGCCACCGTCGAGTACTGACTTGACTGTCGGAGTGCCTGGTCGGGGACTTTTCTCGGCGGGTTCTAACGGTCTCTGTCTTGCAGGCTAGAAGTGAGCCAGCTCATCGAACAGCCTTAGCGATCTTGCGCTCCCCGGAGGACCATCCAACCGTAGGGGCGTCCACCTCACTTCGCGACAGGATCAACGTCAAACTGAAAGTCCACGAAAAATAAATACAAGTCTAGTAAAGCAATAAAACAACATCATGTCCCCTAAGGAAAACAACCATAAAGGACAAGTCCAAATACGAGACTAAAGAACTAATGATAATGACTCGACTCTGTGAGAGTAGCAAATGAATCCACTTCTGGCAGTACGAGTCGTAGCTATCAACTACCTGAATCAAAAATAAAAGTAAGAAATAGTGAGTCCGGGCTCGAACTCTGCTGGTATAGTAAATAGATAAATGTATGGTGTAAATATGATAAATCAAGCTAGTAACAAAGTATACAGTCACCGGAATAAAGAGCATAAACAAATGCATGACCATACCTAACAATTCATATAATCCATGAGGGCATGATCGGAAATCCTCATACCAAATTAATAAGCAGCTCGTACAATTGAGCAGATCCAGATCATATAATAAATGCAAATCAAATTTGTATATGCATGTCAATCAAATGCAACAATCATAGCTCAAATAAATACAAGATGCATCGTATGCAAATGATACAATGATATGTGTCACTCCTACACATCAATCTAACAACCATCACATCACATCTGTGTGACTAATCGGGTGAGGATTGTGACAATTGTACACACTCGCACAACCATCTCCTCTGAGTGATCGAGTAGACAAGATATTGGAAGAATCACCTCAATCCCTGAGAGAATCACCTCAATCCCGAACCCCAAGAGAAAGGGGAGCATAACTGCTCTATATCAAAGATCCCAGGAGGATTGTACCTCTACTCTAGGAACAAGAGAGAGTGTACCTCTAAACCCCAAGCACAAGGGGGAGTGTGACTGTTTGTGCAAGTGCATCGGTGATGTCCTCCTCTAGTATTTTCAATGTTTAACAATATGCTTAAGTTAGTGATATATCAGACAAGGTAAGGGTTAGTCAAGAAATCCGTTTCAAGGTAAACAAAGTCCTAGTTAACCTAGGCAATAAGACCTAGTTCGAGAAATTGGGCACTAAGTCCTGATCATGGATTGGGCACTAAGTCCTGGCCGAGGGCTGGGCACCTAAGACCTGACCGAGGGTTGGGCACAAAGTCCTGATTCGAGGAATTGGGCAATAAGTCCTGGTTAAGGGCTGGACACCTAAGACCTGACCGAAGGTTGGGCACGAAGTCCTGGTTCGTGGAATTGGGCAATAAGTCCTGGCCGAGGGCTGGGCACCGAAGTCCCGGTGAGTGAAGCTGGGCACTAAGTCCTTGTGAGTGAAGCTGGGCAAAAGTCCAACCGGAGGAGTCGGTTGGCAAACTTCTCCTGAGAGTAGTAGGTGAAAGGCGCGTTCCCGGGAAGGGAACATAGGTGTCGGTTCGACCTAGGGTTTCGCGGGAAACCCAAAGTCAGAACCAATCGTTACAGCTAAGATTGTATATGTGTTTGTCTTGTATTTGTGTATCTTGAAGGTACCTAGAATTGAAGGCAAAATAGGCGAACAAACACATAAAACGGCCTGGAAAGCTGCTCCTGGGCGCCTGAATGGATACAGGCGCCCCCAAGCATTCAGGCACCCTGGATGTCAACCGCCTGAATGAATTAGGCGCCCAAGAAGTTGTTGGGCGCTCAAGACTAGGTTCTTATTAGCTTCGTGAAGATAGCATTCTGGATGAAATTTTGACCGCAATAGAGGTGCCCTACAACCTTACAGGCGCCCAAGAAGAGACCATATAAAGGGGTTCAACCCCTCAACTCAGGACATCATTCACAACAACTACGACATCATTTTAAGCATTCCGAGTGACGATAAAGTGCTAGAGACAAAGCTCTGCGACCAAGGAGGCTCCAGGAGGAAGTGTGCGGCATATCGGAGCTCCAGATCGGCCGGGTCTTCGATGTTTCGTTTGGTTTGCGTTTACTTTATGCATTTAACTTTCCTAATCTTTTGATTGTAAAACGTGCACTGTAAGACGGGTTTCTCCACCTCCGGAAAGTCCGGAAATGAGACCATTAGTGGACGAGCGCTTCCCGTGCTTAGGCCTTGGACGTATTAACCCTGGGGGGTTGGGAACCAAGTAAAACCCTGTGTGCACTCTGAGTTGTTTGGTTTTTCGTTCTTTTTATTTTCCGCTGCTATTAACTCTCTGATTAGAACGAACAAACCTCGAAGTTTACGACAAGTTTATGCAAGAATTTTTACAAGTCGATATTCACCCCCTCTATCGACGGCACCGGTCCCACAAGTGGTATCAGAGCCTGGTAGCTCTTCACCGGACTAATAGCCGATGGAGCAAAGATGCCAGGAGTTGAGGGGGACCTAGGGGTGAATCAGGTATTTTTTTTCAATTATGTCTGTTTTCAAATTTCACATAATATGTTTTAAGTGCAGGGAGAGAGGACACTATAAAAACCAGTGTCCTACTCGTAAGACTCGGTTGTCACCACCGGCGGCAAAGGAGGTACTAGCGCCAGGAGTCCGGAGGGACAAGAGCCGCATCAGATGCTTCAGATGTCACTACTAGAATTTTTGCATTCAACAACACATAATAGACAACGGTTTTTTGAAAAAGTGTTGTCTTATGTCAATTTAACAACAGTTTTAGTATTAACCGTTGTTGTTGTTCGTCTTATACGTAAAAAGACAACAGTAATAACATGAGTGTTGTCGTATGTATACTCAACGACAACAGTTATAAAATAACCGTTGTCTATAGGCTGGATTTATAACAACTGATGTGAGAAACTGTTGTTTATTATGACAATATACAACAGTTATATTAAACTGTTGTTGTTGTATTGTTGTGCTGTTCAATCAATAAACAAAATCAACGGTGGATATCCAACTGTAAAAAAAATAACGAACTATTGAATCCTCATTCTCTTATTTTTCGATCCTTAATCATCTTTTTTCTCTAACTGTTGATGAGTTTGAAACTAAGAACATTGTCCAGTAGAGCATAATTTTCTGCCAACCCTATTAGTAGTTTACAAGTAGATTTATAGCATCTTATGCTCACTATAAGAAAATTGAGATTACACAACACTTAAAAGGCAACGTTTTTTTTTAAATGCATTGTCTTTTTTCTTTCTACAACGCTTTTAGTGAAAAGCATTGTTTGTATTTTTGATTTTTATTTATTAAAGACAACTTTTTTTCAAATAAGTGTTGTCTATTGATATTTTTTTGGGATCAAAGACAAGGTTTTTCAAAAAACGTTGTGAAAAACGTTGTCTATATATTTTTATTTTAATATCTATAATAATATTTTTTTTAACAAGTATTATCAATAATATTAGAAATATGGCAACATTGTCTCAATGATATTTAATTTTAAATGTCACTATAAATATTTTTTAATGATATTAAAAAAATTATTTTAAACATTAAAATAGGATGATATTTATAAGAAAAATTATTTTAAATATCCATATACAATAACATTTGTCTATTGATATATTTTTTTTATCACAACGTTTTTCAAAAAAAATGTGTTCTCTATACAATTTTTTTAAATACATACACTAATGATATTTTATCAACGTCAATACCTCCTCTCACGAAAAGATTCAATCGCAAAAACCTCTTTGCCGCCCAAAAATCAGGGTCTGCACATCTAGGGCAAAAGTCACATCGGGCACAAGGGCGACGAGCGGAGGATGTGGAAACTTCGCTGGGGGAGCTTGAGGACGACGCCGAGGATCTCGATTTCCTGTTGCCGCCGTGGGTGTTGATCGGGCCAGACGAGAAGGGAGTGAAGAAGGTGATCAGATACTGGTTCTACGACGCGCAACAAGGTGAGGGTGACGACAACGAAGGGCGTCCGCAAGCTCACGTGTGCCCACCTCAACAACCACTCTCTCGAGCGCCGGTCGTGGACCAAGTTCGGCGACGCTACCCACGAGGACGTCGGTGCCCGTCTCACCATGGTTTCCACCAAGGAGATCCTCCTCGAGCGGCCCCGAGCTCCGAGTTCGACACTTCCTCTTACTTTCCTCGTCTTCTCTTTATTCTGTTTTAATCTGATTTGCATTTCTAGGGGAAACCTATTCACCCCTGTAAGTAATCTTAGTTTCCTGGATCTACATACAATGTCATTTCACATCTTTAGGTCTCTGCTCTGTGCCATACCTGGAACCTATTCTTATTGTTCGTTCAAGAGTTAGCTAAGCTCAACAGGTTATAAACATACAAGTCCCACCAATCTTGTTTAAAATCACATAATCCATCATTTGATGAATTTCTTATTTTTTTATCTGCTCCATTGTTATAAAATTCTTTTTGTGCCTCTCATTGGCTTATTGTTTCTTGGTTTTGTAATGTAGGAAGAGGAAAAGGTTGTTGAAGCTTGGGAGATAAGAACTGGCATGGTAAGAGTATTTATCTGCTAAGAATTTATAATTTATTTTGATGTAAAAGAAAAAGGAGATAAGAATATTTGGAATTACATGGCATTAATATTTCACTGTGCAAGGTACTTTAATAGCTTTGCTATCTTTATCACAAGGGAAGCTTGTAGACAAGATGAAATCAACAGCTCATCTCAATCTAATTGCCTTCTTGTCTCACATCACTACTAGGTTTAAGCATCACAATCCTGTTTAAGCAAGTTTTTACTGATTTTTCTTTCTTTCTTTCAGGTTGTTAATTGGCTTGGGAAATCAGAAGTTAATCTCAAATCATAATAATTTCTTAAACTTGTGATTAGAGTTTAAGCAATTTCATATGTTGATTCTAAAGCCTAATTCTAATTTAAATGCAAAATTTGCATGGATGGAAATAGGAAGATTTTCATAGATTTCATTAATAAGTTGTGCGATCTACTAGGTGTGGATTGCTTTGATTTACTGGCAGTATTTACTAGGTGTGGATTGATTTCATTAGTGTGCCATTTCTTATGTACGGTAATGTATGACAGGGAACAATTGTTGCCTCAATCACACCTCTGTGGATTATTATTATGGAAACCTTCTATTTGAAGAGGAAAAGGTTACAAAAAAAAAACCATATTTTCTACTATATAACTCTCTCAATATTTGATTCACCTAGCAAACATATACATGTGTGGGTATATATGTATACATATATATGTTCGAGTATGCTACTTTCTTAGTCATGAATAACATTGTTAAAGAGCTTTAATGTTATTTAATGTATACATATATAATGCTCTTTAACACTGCTAATGCTGCCCAACTAACCAGTATAATCCTTTAATGCCCATCAATGTAATTCAAATGCTTGAATGCTTGCTGTGCCATAATACTTTATGTTATCATCACTTGTTTCTCACTAAAAATCATAATGTATGTTTATCTATTGCTTTCACGTTTTTCATATTAATTTTTTTGGCAAACACATCTTATGCTTGGATCATGATGTACATGCATTTCTGTACTGCAGCCAAAGGATGATGGTTTAGATATAAAAAGAGAAGACCTCTCTAGGGTGTTTGTTAGTTTGTTATTTTTGTTGTTTGTTGATACATATCTTCATGGATCATTTTTTATTTGACATATGCATTTAATAGAATAACTAATTAGAGTGTTTGTTCTCTTTTTTCCAGCTGCAAGGACTTGTTCGTGATCATGTTCGAAGACCATTAATCTGACCTTCCAAGCTATAATTTTTGTGATTTGAACTTCATTGTAAGTTTAGTTGGGTCAGAATTATATATAATTTGAACTCTTGTAATTTGGGTCAGAAGATATTTTAGTGGTTTCGTCTGTAGAAAGGTTTTTGGACAGAAGATACTTTTGTGGTTTCGTCTGTAGAAAGGTTGTGGTGGATCTTTATTGTAAATATGTTGATGATATTTGATATATATAGTTTTTGTTTCGAGGTTAAATTATTGTCTTTTAATTGAAAATATAATGGAAATATCTTTGTTGTCAAATTGGTATGAAACTGTTGTGGAACAGTACAAACACACAACAGATTTTTTTAAAGCTAAACTGTTGTTGTAGATAAACGACAACGGTGAATATGACATACGACAACATTTAAACACCGTTGTTAAAACTCATTTAAACGACAACAGTGAAAACCCTAAACGACAACAGTGATAAACTGTTGTTATTGATATACGACAACGGTTATACAATTATTGTCGAATATAATAAAAGACAACAGTGAAAAACTGTTGTCAAAATGTTGTCGAATGTGATATACGACAACAGTGGAAAACTGTTGTCGTAGACCAAACGACAACAGTGAATCAACACTGATTCACTGTTGTCGTAGACCCCCCCTTTAACAACATGGCCTTTAACAACAGTGGTATTTGGCATACGACAACAGTGATTCACTGTTGTTAAATGCATTTTTTCTAGTAGTGTGTTAAGGGCACGGACACTACAAGAATCAGTGTCCGACCAAGGTACGAAAAATTAAGCTCTGCAATAATTTTCAAATTCCCGAAAAATTAGAACTTCCTGCTGTTAAGTTAGATTACTTACATAATAATTTAAATATCCTGCATGATAAATTAGTAAATGATGAATCTAAATTAGACAATGTTGAAATTTCAAATATTAACTCGTTAATTCATAATATCAATGCAATAATTCTTAGAATTAATATCAATATTTTATCTGATAATATTGATAAGACTTTAATTGATATTTCTGATAATATTATTGATAATAATGAAATTAAAATTAATAATCCTTTAATTTCTAATATATCTGAAGATGTTAAGAATGACAATATTAATAACGATAATCTTAAGGATAATGATGAAATTATTTCTAATATTTTTGAGAATAAATCTGAAGATAATCCTGAAAATCTAGAAACCTCTGTAGATAATAATGATGATTTAATTAATGACTTCTTGAATAATTCTGATAATCTTGAAATTAATTATGAAACATTAATTTATGAAATTAATTATGAAACTTTAATTAACAATCCTGAAAATTATTCTACCTACTATGAAGATGGAGAAGAATATAACTTTGATGATGAGGATCAGGAGGAAGAAGAATTTTTTAGAATCAATGCTACACTTAATAAAGTCTCCAAAAATTCAAACAAAGCAGAAGTATTAGATAAACTTGAAAAATTAAATGAAAAAGAAATAGTAGATAAGTCAGACATTTTTGAATTAATGAAAATGATGCAATTAGATCCACAACTATTATTTAACCCAAAAATTTTGAAATCTAATTGATAATTAAATCTTAACGACCTTAATTAATTTTAATTAATTTTTACCTTAATTAATTATTTTAACTTTAATTAATACTTAATTATTTTATCTATAATTAATACTTAATTATATTAACTTTAATTAATAATTAATTATTTTAATTAATACTTAATTATTTTAACTTTAATTAATAATTAATTATTTTAACTTTAATTAATCCTTAATTATTTTAACTTTGATTAATACTTAATTATTTTAACTTTGATTAATACTTAATTATTTTAACTTTAATTAATCCTTACTTTTTTAATTAATCCTTAATTATTTCAATTTTATTTATTACTTAATTATTTTAACTTTAATTAATACTTAATTATATTAACTTTAATTAATCATTAATTATTTTAACTCAAATTAATCCTTAAATTATTTTAACTCAAGTTAATCCTTAATTATTATCTCTAGTTAATTCTTAATTATTTTAACTCAATTTAATCCTTAATTATTCTAACTCTAATTAATCATTAATTAATTTTAACCTATAATTAATCCTTAACTATTTAATTCAAATTAAAACTTAAATTCAAATCTTAATAACTCAAAATAAATCTTAACAACTTAAATTAATTTTTAAAACCTTAATTAATTCTTAAATAACCTCAACTTTAATTAATAACGTCAACATTTAATCATTTCAACTTTAATTAATTAATTATAAATAATTACACCTAATTAATTCTACAAATTAAATTTGTATTCAATCCTTAATAAAATCCACGAACTAAACTCAAATTAATTACCTTTAAGTATGAAACCAAATAAAATTCTACCCAGCCGAAACCACCAACTTAATAATATTAAATATATCAAAGTGAGTTGGCATATTCGCGAGTTCACACGATATGAATCAAATCGGGAATTTGATACATTATTAGAGACTTAATTAAAATGGTTTGACTTGCTTGAATCATGTATAAATGTCATGTACATGCATCTTCTAATTTTTTTTATATATCTGTCATGTCATTTGATCCTGTCGACAAGCGAAGATCGGTTTTCCCTCGAATGACTCGGTCTCACCAAGCCGACCCCGTCTGCTGTAGCTTGGGAGGTCGGACCGAAACAGAGCTCTCAATATGGTGGAGTTGTTGCAAAATGGCAGCGATCCTTTCTCTCAAGTTCAAATGGGGTTTATATAGGAGGAAGAAAGGGTCTCCCCACACGTGAGCTGTCCTGTCTCATTAAGAGAGGATCAATTGACAGATCACGATAGTGACAGCCGCATTTAATGCTGTGAAACTGCTGTAGCCGCCTGACACATTGCCTAATATATATCCTCTGTCTTTCTGTAATTATTGGCGACTTTGCCAGGCCATGGCCTTGCCAGGCAATATTATGTCAGGGGGGATTATCTTCTGAATATCTGATAAGACAGGTTCGTGCGATGGGAGAGGCTCGCCGTTGTCTGGTTGTCTCCATATGCTCGTGAGTATCTGACCTAGGATGACCGGATTCGAGGATCTTGCCCTCAGATGACCGACCCCGGGAGTCCAGACCTTGACCTCGGGCGACCGACCTCAGGGGTCCTGACCTCGACCTCGGGCGACCGACCTCAGGGGTCCCGACCTCGACCTCGGGCGACCGACCTCAGGGGTCCCGACCTCGGGGCGACCGACCTCAGGGGTCCTGACCTCGGGTGACCGACCTTGAGACGACCTTTGCCCGGGCCTATTCATTATCGGTTTAGATCAGCAATCGACCCCGACCGAGCTTTCGACCCTTCTAAAAATCATACGCCCGGATCACAAGCCTCCCGCTCAAGTCTAGTCGAAGGAGGAGTGTGATCCGACTGACTAGGCTCCCTGCTCGGTCGATTTGCCCCTTTTTTGTCTTCCCGCGTGTCACCTCGTACGGATAATCCTTCCTTTTAATGCCGTATCCCCCATCAAATCCTCATTAATGCGAGGACGCGTGTTGCTTCCCGACTGGACTCCTCGAGTAGCGAAACGTCATCGACGTGGCCTGGGAGACGTGCGAGGAAAGCTTCGAGGTCTGGGAAATGGCAGAGATCGGACGGCGAGGAGTCCACCCTGCCATTTCCTTTTTCTTGATCGGACGACCCTCCTGGTTTTACCCATAGTATAAATAGGTTTGCCCTCTCATTTCGCCTCTTTTTATCCTGACCTTCGCTTTTTATCCAACTCTTGTCCGACCCCCGCCGTCCGACCTCCGACACCCGACATTCTAGATTCCGACGAACGGTGTCTCCGATGATCTCATTTTTAGGTACTCTCTCTTCCCGCCGAGCCTTTGTCTTGCCTCTTCTGATTTCGTTTTGATGGCCTCATCTTCTGCACCCCCGCCTGCACCCCCCGCCCCCCCCCCCCGAGCCATGGTATTTATCTACTCGGTCTTCCCTTACCCTAGGTCAGGCAGAAACCCTCCGCATAGATTACCTGATCCCTGAAGACCACCTCATAACTCTACCTGACCGTCGGGGTCGGGCGCACGAGCCCCCTATGAGCCATTTTACCGTCTTCTCCGATCAATTGTTAGCTGGCTTGCGTTTTCACCTGCATCCTTTCTTCCGAGAGATTTATCGCTATTTCCAGATCTCCTTGTCTCAGTTGGCTCCCAACTCCATCCGTATCTTGTGCGGTGCCGTGATCATCTTCACCGCGCGCAAAATCCCGCTGGAACCTCGAGTGTTCCACTTTTTTTATTATCTTAAGAAGCAAGAATCTGGAAATTTTTATTTCCAAGCCCGTATTAACTCCGCCTTCCTAGAGAAAGTTCCTTCCTCTAACAAAGGCTGGAAATCTCATTTTTTTCTACATACAAACACTCCCCCGACCGAACTAGCCCACCGAATGGGTGGAGAACCTGCCCAATCATCCTCAACTCCCCAAGAAATTCGCTCGGAACCGAGCTACAGGTCGGCGGTTTCCAAACTTGGGGGAGCCCGATATCATGCGGGCAAGCTATTGATTGAGGGCATGCTATACCTCTTCCGACTGAGCCAAGTCCCGGCGGAGTTGCCTGGCACCCTCGGTACGTTTCTGTTAGCTTAGTAAACTTGCTAGTGCTGACTAAAATTTTTTTCTTTTGTGCAGCCGAAGTCATGTTTAGCGCCAGGATTGATGCGGTACTGGACAGGGAGGATGAAGCCATGGAGGCTTTGGCTGCCCAGCTAGCGGCCGCTCGGGCGATACCCCCAGTTAGTGTTGCATCAGATCCCGAGCCGCCGACAATCGCAGCAAGCGACCTCGGAGGGAGTCTCCCGACCGAGGAGGCGGGCATGACAACTCAGACTGGCGAGGGGACCTCTTCCCCAGCGGACATAGAAGAAGAAGAAGAAGACCCGACCTCTTCTCCTAGCTTGGTCTGAAAACGCCGCCGAGTGGTTCTCAGCGTGGACATACCTTCATCTCCTGAACCGACCGTGGAGGGTCAGGCCGCGACGCCTCCTCGTCCTGATCAAGCTGCGGCCAGCCCTCAACCTCCGGCCCCGAGCTCAGCTCCGGCCCCCGCGGTTCCCCGGCCTGTCCCTCGGGCTTTGGTCCAGACGATACCTCGGTCAACAACCCGACCTCCTACTCCCGTGACAATACCTTCCGGCGCCTCGACCTCAGGGTCCGCGCCGCGCCCTCTAGCTCCTCAATCGAGCACTGCCCATATTGACGTCGTTGAAGCCCTCCTGTCCATGAATTCCCCGCCGCGGTCAACGGTGGACGTTCAAGTGCCCTCGGCGATTTCATTAATTCCAACTGTTCAACCTCGGCCCTTGAACTTGCACGATAATTTGGTCTCGGGCTGGGAGGAGGGATGGACAGCGTCTCTTACGATGGACTCTGTTACCTTGGCCGACCACTTCTTCGTGGGAATGACTCAGGTACCCTCTCTCCCCCTTCGATTGTTTATGTTCACACTCATGACCTCCATCTCACTATGCAGCAATGGGCACTGGGTCACGTGGTTAGCCGAGCGTTGGTTGACAACACCCGAGCCCGCCGGGAGGCCGAAAGACGAGTGAGGGACCTGGAAGCCCGAGTGGCGCAGGGCACCCTTCCTCCGGGTGACCAGGATCTGGACCAGCTGCGCTCAGAAATAATCACTCTGAGGTCCCATGTATCCGAGTTGGAGGCCCGTTCAGAGGAGGAGCAGCGGTTAGCGACTCAGTCAGCGGCGGAGACGGAGTGCCTAACTAATCGGGTAGCTCATCTGGAGGGCGAGAACAAGGTTCTCAAGGCTCGGTATACTCGAGCTCATGCTGACTTGGCCAAGATGACGACAGACGCTAAGGGGCTTAAGCGGAAGTTGAAGGAGTCTGGCGAGGCTCACCACCAAACTCAACTTGCCCTGAAGAACAAAGAGACGGAGTTGGTCGCCCAGCAAGAGGCATTTCAGGGTTTGGAGATGCGGCTAGTGGGTCAGGAGGTGCAACTAGCCATTCGGGAGACCACTATCCAGGCGCAGGGTGCCGAGCTTACTCGACTCAGGAAGGAGTTGGAGGATTATAAGTCAGGCGAATCGTCCCGGATTGAAGCGGCCCGAGTAGCCTACATCCAGTCGGACTCCTTCCTGAACCTGGTATCGGAGCGCACGGGAGGTATGATCAAGTTCGGCGCACGGGGTGCTATCCAGCAGCTAACTGAAGCCGGCCATCTTCCTGAGGACCTTCCCCCTAATGCCGTGAAGCTGAAGCGGATCAAGGCATCGATTCCTGAAGATGCCTTTCATCCCTTTACTTAGACTAACTTTCCGAGATTTTCTTAGCCTGGCTGTCCCGACCTTCTTTGGCCCGAGCTGCTGCTCTGTCCACCCTTGCCCCATCTTTTAGCTATTCGAGATTTTGTAATGATCTCTAATTTCCTGACTTGGCCTTCTAGGCCCGACTTTATGATGGCCCTGGGCCGTACCTAATTTCTGTGGATTTTCCCTTTCTCCTTATTTTCGTTTCCTTTTATTTCGTCTAGTTAATTGTGACACGTTAGATTTTTGCTAAGTGTCACTTGTTTGATATATTTGCCCCATTTGTCGAAGGCCGATGCTACGAATCATACGTCCAAATTTTATTGAGTATGAGTCGCTTAGTATGCTTGAGTCATTCTGGTGAGATAGGGTCCTTAGTCTGATTTTTTCGGCTGACTCGAAAATTTAGCTGAGTGTCAAGCGCTCAGGCGATTCGTGCTATTATTTTCCCAGCCCGGCCTTTTTCCGGATTTAGGTTTGCAACTTGGTTAGGTCGATACCTTGACTTAGGAGTGACGATCGTCGAGCGTATGACCTGACCGGGTGATTTTGCTCGGTCGGGTGAATACCCTGACTCGGCGGTAGGTATTGCAAAAAGATAATGATTCATGCTTATCTCGAGCAAGAGCCTGGACACCGTCCGACTTACCCTGATCGAGCGTGGGCCGCCACGCCCGACCGGGCCCGACCGATCGTGGAATGCCACGCCCGGTCGGCGCCGAGTCCGGTGGGTGCGTGAGCGCAAACTCACTTATAACTTGCCTTAGCAAGAGTCTGGACACCGTCCGACTTACCCTGATCAAGCGTGGGACCACCACGGCCCGAGCCGGGCCCCGACCGATCGTGGAATGCCACGACCCCGGTCGGCGCCCAGAGTCCGGCGTGGTGGGTCGTGAGCGCAAACTCACTTATAACTTGCCTTAGCAAGAGTCTGGAACACCGTCCGACTTACCCTGATCGAGCGTGGACCGCCACGCCCG